>JAQGCY010000619.1:0-15631 GCA_034700645.1 Xenylla mediterranea | reverse complement strand
TGTGAAACTGAATTTCTACACTATGGCATCCATTATGAAAACACTTGAGACATTTAAACTCAAAATCAAATAAAACCACAGCTTTATTGCTTTGCTTAAATCTCAACACGAACTCATGAACTGCATATATGGATTTTCGTCACCCTTTCACATAAACCTCTTTAATCTCTTTTTAGAGCATTTCAATTTTGCAGAGTAAGCTGAGAAAATAGCTTAAACATATAGAAATAATTAAAACCGATTTCATGTTAATTACATTTAGTGATGCAAGAGAAATTTACAGTGTTACAAAATAAACTTTGCTGTAGGAAAATTTTGAGTGAAGGCGAAGGGCATGTGTGTGTCTTTTTTCACATGCTTTCACTTAACTATGGACCACAACTTAGTTTAGGTTTTCTTGGATAACATTGATTAGTATCATGGGAAAGAGCTGAGGGAGAAAGTAAAACTAACGCCAAAAGTCATAACCATCTTAGTTTTCATTAAAAGATCTAGTACTAGTATATTCCTTCAACTCATTTTGTTCTTCAGTTGCTAGTTTGTTGATGCTTTGTAAGACCTAAGGGCTACTAGCTCAAGCTACTGAACTAACGGCCTTTGAATTTAAACGAGAAAGAAAATTTAGGCCTACTATATCTAATACCTACCCACTGTAATGTATTTCAATCCAATTTTACTTCCAATGTTAGGAACTATGTAGTGCAAGATGTACGCTTTCACCAAAGTGTAACGATATACGTATGTATAAAGTTGTAGGCTTCCAGGTTTTTCCCATAGAATCTAGACTGAGAGACTATAGTGTTTAACCTTAATATGCCAACTGGTTATTTAAAGCAAAAAGTAGAGTTCTAGGATCTAGTACGAGTTCATATTGAAGATAGAGAATATGGTCGAGTCGAGTAATTCAGTACATCTTCATTAGTTCCCACAAACTAAAGGCGACAATACATCCATCAATGGCTAACTTTGTACTTTAGTATTTTTTCACGCTTGAAACCATTCTTAGTTCTTCCCTACTTTTCTTTCACTAGATTGTACATAACTTCTACGTTGTACTACAGGCTGGAATGCTGTAAAAGATATAGGACTCAGAGGAATGGTTCGATGAAAACAACATGACAAAGCTAAAAAGATAAAGAACTGTACAATACAGTACTACACTATGACTATATATGTACAGCATTTTTCTTCTGAATTGTCTTATGCCTTGTATTCTACTATGAACTAAATCCTTTTCTACTTTCCCCAAAAAAGTTCTTTCCAGGGTTTATAGGCTTGATTGATTCAATACAAAATAGGTGAAGGAGAAGTCGGAGCAGACGTTATGTACGTAGGAGCATTCACTAAATAAGGATAAAATGGTCTTCTTATATTTCTTCCTAATCAATACAATGAGAAGAGTAAACAGTTCTCAATTTCTTAGACGCGAACTAAATTCCTAATTTGTAGATCCGCTTCATAAACAAACCTGTTAAACTTTTCGCTCCTGGTAAAGCTCTAATTGATGTTTCATATATAAAGAGAAGTCTATGGTTTCAAAGAAGCTCAAAATCATAGAATTTCAGTCAAGTTCCAGTTACATTTTTTTTTTAACTTTTCCACTCTGCACTTTCTAATAAACATTTGAGAATTCGGTCATGAAGTATCTTTACATCCCAAAAAAAGGATAAAGTTTTATTTCATTGTCTTTGGGTAATGGAGAATTAGGCCCAGATGTTAGATACCTATATAGTATAATACGCATTTTGAGTTCAAAATAACTGAAGAAAAGGGACCGCAATGACCAATATTTAATGGACTTTGGATAAGAGGCTTATGATGAGTGTCGTAGAGAACGAGTGTCACGTTTATCCCTTATATCTTTATTTATTTTTCCTTTTTCCAAGAAACTCTTTTTCCTTTTTTCTTACTTCACTTAACGCTTCAAACTTTAAATATAACTGAAGATTATGTTATAGGAAGCTAAAGGATGAAAGCTAGCCGTGACTTACTTTCTTTAGTCAATTTATACATTTATATCTTTTCGAAGGCTTCATATACTAACATTTCGGTCATCTGTGCTCAAGAGACTCAAGTTAACCAGTAGAAAAAGGTCTTTGGACTAATAGAACTTTCCTTCAAAAGACGGAATTTTAGGCATAAACCTGATAAAAATTCTGTCCGCTTATTCCAATTCATCATTTTCCATTTTTTATTTCCTGGCTGAAAGTTAGTGTCGTTTTATTATAAATGGCCAATCGAAATCATCTATAGCTTCTTCTTTTTTGTGAGTGAATACAAATTGAGTCATTATTCTCAAAAGGCGACAAACTTGTCTCTTCCATTTAACTTTTGTTATTTTCTCTTTTCAAATTTTACCTATTATATGATCTTATATAAGTATTATAATATGAAGAATGAATAAGCTCAAGTTATAGTTTAAAACTCAATGCATGTTACCATTAGTTTAAGAAGTTTTTTACTTTAGTTCGTTTCAGAGTAGTTCAGTTGTATTTAGGTATATGCATCTTTTTCTATACCAAATCAGAATTAAGGAGTGAATAATAAAATTTACAAAAACGTTTCACGTAATGCCACGCTGCATGAACACACAAAGTTTCAATGTTAGACTTCCAGACACATTTTAAAGCTTGAGATAAAAGTTTCAAAAAAACAAAAAAAAAACCTATTAAAAAGGTGAAAGCGTACTTATATATGACTGTCCTTGTTCTTTTTTTGGACCTACTTGAGAAAATAATGTGTGCGATATGTTTTAACAGAGAAAAGAATAGAAAGTTGATTTCACATTTGAACTCACCGAAGTCGGGAGGAAGAAAAAAAAATGTAGAAAGTGGTAGTTTGGGTGAATGAAATTAACAATAATGGACTTTTTCACTTCATTAAGTGTGGCGTTGAAGAGTAAAGTCGATGTGATAAGAACTGGCATACAACTAATGTGTTTTTATGAATATAATAAGATTTCTAACTGGAGAAAAAAGAATGAATTTGGAGGAGACTTTTTTCTTGAGATTTAATATGTATTACCATACCATACCTTTCTCTTCACAGTAAAATGTAACTCAAGTTCAGAATCAGCAAAAATAAAAAAGCTCAGCATGAAGCTTAGTAGATTCAAAGAATAAGAAATTCTCTTATAGATGATATCGTCTAATTAAATCATTTGTCAAGAAGGATTTTCCCCCTTTTCTATTTTTCGTTTTCAGTTAGTTATTCATGAAGTCCATCTATTCTTCTTTCTTTCTTTTTCTTCTCATTTCCTCTCTTCCCTTTCTCACAGCTTTAGCATTAGTTTGATTTCAAACACTGCTGAACAATTTTTTCTCCAGTCAACATATTACTTAGTTCCTGATGAAACCAAATGCGGAGGTGAACTCACAGAAAAAATTTGAAAGAAAGAAACAGGAAAAAAGTCTCCAAACCATAAATCATTTTTTATTCGGTGAGTTCTTTTTACTTACTCAGTACTACTTCTCTTTAACTTTGGTTTTTTACTTCCTCTTTTTCTTTTCCCATGTATTTTCACATGAAGGGTTATCATCATTAATACGAGCAACTCCAAACGCCTTTGCCCAGCTTTCCCTGCATTTTCTTCTACTTTCATCTTTTCTGCATCACAATCATCTTTCCTTCCAGCTCGCTCTATTACCTTCAATGCTTTCACCAACTTCCTTCCGTCCTGTTAAATGACTCTAATAAAAGTAGCGCTTAATTAGGTTTAACTCCAATTTTTTAAGACCATGATTTTTATCTTACTCAACAAACAAGCCTTAAACAAAATAATGTATATAGAATTTTCATCACTGCACAACAGTATTTTCTAGCTTAAGCTTGAGTCTCTAATTTTGTTTTCTCATTTATATTCGTGCAAAATAGGTGTTTAATCACATTGCAGTACACAATACTTATTATCGCAGTGGTTCATCAGTATAACTCAGCAAACGTTGATTTATTCATGATTTATTTTCGTATTTTTTTTGCTCGTTCAATCATTGTAAAAACAGAACCATTGAATAACTTGTTACATATAAATGTGAATTGTATTTTTTAGGTTTGTCATAGTTTAGACATTTCTCGACAGGTTCAACCAAAGTCTCATATTAATGGAATGGACATGGGCATGACAGAAAATGAAAATTATTGATCAAAATCTATTTTAATGCATTTTCTACCAATTCTGCCCAAGTTAAATTTTATAGCGAATGGTTGAAATAATCCAGATATTCTGACTTATGGTTTTCACTTTTGAGTGTAAAACTTTCGTGTATTTTGAAATCCTTATTATACGCATAGCTTATTATAAGCTGCATGCTTTGTTCTTCAAATTATACAATAATATTATTACCCTCTAGTTAGTAGAAAGACACGACATGCGTTGACTTAAACTGATTGATTACTGGAATAGGGAGAAGGAAAAAAAACTATTTTGGAAAATGATGATTTGATTGAAGAAGAATATAGATATGAATATATTCAGTTTTCGGAAAAGCCCTGGGTAATTGTAATCTCTCATGCAATCGAATCCATCAGGTATATCTATGCCAAACCTACATTTTTACTAAAAATGAAATTACTAAGTGACTTAGGAGGTCTAGAATAAAACTATTCTAATTCAATTCAAGTTGGTTTTACTTTAACATACCTGGTAGCCCAGTGAACTGTGCTTTCGAGTAAAAATTTTTTTCTTGTATGGATGGTTAGGCTGAAGTTAAGCTTAATCCTACAATAATACAGCATTTTATACATACAAGAAATATATTATGAAACGTATGAGTCTAATGTATGTAGCTAGTAGCTACTTTCTACTAAATACATGAGAGCCAATCTGCATGAAATGCATTGGAGTGGTTCAAGTAATTAATCAAAGGAACAGAATTAAGGTCAAAGGATGATCGGAATGCTCGTGGTATTACTCGTACCTTTTCATCCTACCCCTATTTTTAGGTTTTATTCAAAAGGACGTTATATATGAAGGATTATGAAAAGCAATCAAAATAAGCAACAAAATATTAAGCTTAGTACTAAAGTAAAATGAAATAAACTTAACAATTTAATTATGCTTTCAAGCATAAAATATTTATTAAATTTAATTGGTAACAAAATATATACTAAGTAAATATATTAGCTTTATTTGTACCAGGATTATAAAATAAACAGTTTATTGCTCAAACGAAATGAAACTCCTATATAACTAATTCTTTACATTCTTCTGGAGGACTTTTACACAAACATTAAAGAAGCCGGACAAGTTAGATGTAGGCTACCTTAAAAGAAACGGCGATGAAAGATTGAATTTCTTAGACATTTTCTTCATATACCTTGTCTTGTCGTTCCTTATAATCTAACCAACCCTTTTGTCGGCAATCGTCAGACTCTTTTCTTTATAAATTGAATTCTATGGTAGTCACAGTCAGGAAGAAAGTTGAATGAATACAAGAGAATTTATTTAGGGTAGATATGAAAGTATGCAGAAAAGCAAGTTGCTTTTTTGAAATAAAAAAAATAATGGACCCAATTATGTATAAAGTGAAAGTCTTCGACCTACGTGAAATAGGATAATTTTAACTTCCTTTATGTTTCTTGGTAGGTAATGCAGGTGTAGAGCAGATAATATGAATCAAAGACGGAAATTTAAGTTCAAGTTGTAAATGGGGCTTTTTAGTAGATAAAGTTGAGTTGCTATTACGATTTACTACATATACTCCCTTTGAAAATAGTAGTACATAAAGTACATTGTAAGTTAAGATGAAAGGATCGTTCCTTGATCTGATCTGATGGTGCATAATCTAGGGTTTGACCTTGATCTGTACTATAGACTTAATACATCCTAACTATTGAACAAGCTTTTTCACTTTCTGAAAACATGTTCGAAAAGTTCAATAGGTAAAACATTTTAATATAGAGCCAGTTAAAAGTTTATTATATCCGCGAGTCTTTGGAATATGTTTTAGGTCAAATGAATTGAAATTTCATGATGCTCGTAGAAATCAGTATTTAATTACTCAAAGGCCAAGTCAATCAAAGATTTTTGTAATAATCAACTCAAATGTAAAGTTTTAAGTGTGAAAGTTGTTTTAACTCCAAATCCCAGTCTACTCGTCCTTCTCGTTTCATTATCCAGAGTCGTGTTTCCTATCCCCTGAGTGCGCATTGGACTTTATGTTTCTGAAAGTCCCTACATCTTTAGTTAGCTTTTTATTATAGATAGAAACAACTTGCTTTTGCCTTTTCCTCCTTTTCTTCTTTTTTTGAACTCCAAATCTATTCTACACTAGCGGTTCGGATAGAAGTAGAAGAACTAAACATTTGGGAGAGAGGGTTAGATAGAATGGATCTCTAACTATTCGAATATGAAATTGGAGTTCCATACTCCCAAGTACTCTGTTAGTCGACTACTTCATTCCATAGGATTGGGTTGAATTTTCTCTGGAGTTCCTTTTCCTCTCAACTAACTTGTTCCAGGTTAACAGTTTCAGGGTTTGGACTGCAGATCACGTCTCTCCCGGTTCCTTAGTTCGTCCGACAACGAAAGGGAAAGGGCCGCTTTAGTATTGGAAACATTTCAGTAAGGAAATTGCCTTGGAGCAGAAGAGAGTGAAAGTTAAAAAGCTTACTCACGTCAAAACTAATAAGCTTAAAACTTCGACTTTTACCAGAAAATGTCTTTTCCCTGTTAATTTTTATTTTTTTTCGTATAATTTACTTTCTAGTTCTACTAAAATAAGAAAAGACACAGTTTGAGTTGAGTTAAAAGAGAAGGAAAGATTGTCACTCATATGGAACAATAGAAAGCGTAATGTGAGATAACAGATGAGTGCAGCTCAGCAAAGTTTTCATCTCTCGCTTAAACGAGTTTAAAGATTTTACAAATGATACGTTGACTTACTAAGGATTGGCGAAAATTTTCTTCCATTATTCATTTCCTCAGAAAAGGATTTTGAAGAAATCCACTAAATGAAGCCAAAGTAGAGGAAAGAGAAAGAAAAAGAAGAAAAGTTAGACAATTATTACTCAAGATTCAAGAAAAGTAAGTATCTTCTTTCAGTAGATATTCTGTTAACTCGGAACATAGTGGTTGGTTTGGATTCTCAGATACTCACTCAGATCCATCCACCAAACTAAAGCATTCAGTTTATTAAAGTAAAGAAAAGTCCAAGTATCTTTCTATCCTTCGTATTCGTATCCGAATGCATAATATATAAATCCATGTATGGTTTGGTTTTCTATTTCATGAAGATGGGCTGCTAGAACATTTCCTTCTAAAACCATTTCTTGTCTTATCATTTCCAACTTCGTTAATTCGTTTCCTCGGCTTTTTAGACTTTAGTATTTTCATTTTCTATATTCCATGTACATAAAAACTTCATCCTAGAGGAAAAACCGTAATTTAATACTTTAGGAAAAAGCAAATCCGATTTTCCATGATTACATTCAAATCTTTTATGTATTAAATGCATTTATATGTGCACATAAAATCAAGTACCTGGAACAAAATACGCACATAGTCAAGTCAATTGTTTACTCATTCAGAAAAATTTTAAACAGTTTTAAGCTTTTATCGTATCAAATCAAGAAAACTAGCATATTATATTTTCCCAAAAACTTATAAATTAAAATAAAATTATTATGAGAAGATTCAATCATAAAACTTTATATTCCTCAACATAAAGCAAATAGAGTTAAAACTCATGTGCCGTGCCATGTATGTATATTTCGAATCGAATCAAAGAAAACCAGAAATTTATTAGTACTCTTCGTAGTTTAGGTTTAGTTAGATTAATATGGAATGTATAAATCACCTACGTACGTTTGGTACTAGAGTTGTCTCGCATTGAATATCTTTTGTAATTAGTCAAATTTAGTGAAGTGTAAACTAAACGGTAAAAGAAAGACAAAGGAGTGAAAAGAGAAAAAAATACTCAAACGGAATGTAATAAAAGGTTTTTTCTTATGTTGTAAATCAATCCGAAAACGGGAAGTCGAACTTTCTTTTGACTTTCTCTTTGAATTAATTCCAATGAACAGGAATACCAATTTAACGGATTCAGGATTTAGATCGGGTAGACGTAGTAGAGGTACAAAATGAATAATTTAAGACAATTGTGTACAAGAAGATAAATATACAGTGACAGAAAATAACAATTCTTCTTTTGTTCACCCGTTTAAACAGGAAATTGTCGGATTCCATTTACCAATCACCTTGAACTTAAGAAAACCCTGAAGAAGAAAAGCAGATGCTGTTACAGTTACATGTAATTTGAGTTATTATCCAGCCCCCCTTTCAAAATTAAATCAAAATACATTGAAATTTTATAAAAGAATTCCCTTTCATCAATTTACTATTCGATTCTGAAAGTAAAGAAATTTCATATTTTAAAAAACAGTTTGAAATTTTTTGACTTTTTAGTGAAAGGAACAATGGAAACAAATACAGTGACTTGGGAGTATTTGTTGAATTAGATTAAACTATTTTTGGTGCTTTTATACTTCTTTCCAACAGTTCCTTCATCCCTAATTAATTCGAGGGTCTCAAAATAAACGAAAAGAAAAGAAAACCCCAGTCATTAGTCATTTCCCTTTGTTTGTTCTCAAGTTTCAAAAAAGTTGTTACAAGACGAACAAAACTGAAAGTGAACAAAAAAGAGAAAAAGAATTTGATTGTTTTTACATTGTATGAATTAAATCGGGCTCTCGATTTTTCGTCATCCAAAGGATCTATAGTTTTTGAGCTTGTCTTTTACATCGTCATTGACTTTATAATCACTAGTATTTGAAAAAGTGAACAAAAAAAGAGAACAAGTGTATCGCTTTGTTTCATTGAAACAATTAATTTGAATAGGTGTTGAGCCTTTTCTTCTAGACTAAACTTAACATTTTACACAACTTTGTAAAACAAGTAGACAAATTGTGAGACTGGCAGTGATGAATCAATAATTCTTGAGAAAAACACAAGTAAATTCAGATTAAGAATTCCACGGAAATGTAACTCTATTCTTTTCACATCGTTGGTTTGAATAATTTAATAAAATGGAATCTAAGTCAACTTCTCTTACATTCTTCAATTTACTTTTCATCCTCCTGGAGATTCTTCTTTATGGTAAGTTTATCATTCTTTTTTACTATTTTTAAACAATGACAATAGGCATGAACGTAGTTATAAAAAATTCTTCATAAAAGAATCATTGGACACCTGTATCACAAACTTAAGCAATACTTGTGTTTCCTATAGTTGATAGTGGATTGGCCTTAGCACTTAACCACGTCAAGTCATATTGAAATCCAAGTGTCAGAGAGTGTACTTCATAATTTGAGAATGGGAGGGTTTGACGGGTTGAGTCTGTATCATATTTCATCTGATAAATACTTTAGTTGTGCTCGCTCGCTCACTCAATGCTCAGAGCGTTTTAAGTGATTTATATGACAAAGGGAAGATAGATTTTGTTAAAATAGAAAAGACAAAAGAGGTTCTTCTCTGCTCAATTTTATTATTAAGGATTTCAAGTACTTTACTCCTATTTTCTCTATGTACTAAAATATCCAAATCCAATGAAATGTTGTGAATTTGTAATTAGGGTTTGGGATCATTTTAATTATTACCTTAAACAAAATACAAATGAAAGAAAGAGCTCAAATCTATCAAATGTTTACCTGGAGCAAAGTTTTTTATATCTCATGATCTCATGTCAAATTCTATCTCACTTTGCAGCTAGTAAATTTTGCAAATAAAGGTTCTGCCTTTATTTTGTGATGGGCATTTATAGGCGACCTCGTGTTGATTTCTTTCCCGTTTTGTAGGCGGAAGTGAAGTTAAATATATAAGAGCTTTGAAATTATTAGGGATTGTAAAAGTCACATTAACTAAAGAAAGTTGTTTAGATTCTAGTTTCCTCTTTGTTTTTAGAATGGATAACGATACAGATTCTTTAGCATTTATTCACATTTTATTGTTATTACTCAAATTCCTTTAGAGTTTTTATCCAACGAGTCAATTTACTCACACCATTTTAAAGTGTTTTAGAAGCCAGAATTATCGAAAGTTGTTTGAATTCTAAAAGAATCTAGTCATGAGCAAAAATGTGTTTATCCTTGTCACAGATGCGTCCGTAATTTGCATTGTAATAAGGGTAATTGATGTTCATTTCCCCCTATTTTTAGCTTTAAAAATAAACTTTACGTAACTAAACTTCGCACACACATAACACCTAGGAAGAATCGACAGAGGATTTTCTACCGATTGAATCTTAATGTTACGGCTGCTCAGTACTGTAGAAAGTGGCTCTACTCTACATCCAACTATTGTTTTAATTAAACTTAACCACATTCTTTCCTCTAATTAGAATAGGATATACATTTATATTCATTAATTGGAAATTTCACATAAATCAGGAACCATCTCATTACTCGAATGCTCCAGTTTTACATTAAACCCGCCACAGTTTCCAGAGCGTCTTCCATCAATTAATGAAATGAGATGTTGGAAATAATTCATTAGCATTGGAAGATGGAGTTATTGGCAGAACCTAGGGAGGACTAAAGTTGAAATGAATCTAAATATGTATCAATTTACTATTTTAATTGTGATTGACATATAAAAACCGAAACCATAATTAAGTACAATACAGCTTTTCCTCCCGTTCTCGAAATCCAAATTTACAATTATGGAGAATGCTTGAAATTATTTTTCCATTGGTCTAATTTAAACCCAATTTTCTTTCTCAATGAAATTCGAATTTACAAACATTTATTATCTCTATGTCGAGTCCTTTCCCTGGTGACGTAATAGAGAAAAACAAGTCGTCAGATTTGATTGAGATTTCCATGGACAGTCCGGTGTTGAAAGTGTACATTTTAAAGTGAACATAAATAAAACATAACCTTTACCTCTTATCCCAGTTGTTTGTTAGATAGAACTTTCATGGTATATTAGAGATTCAGATTGTGTGTGGATCCTTTGAACCTATCCATTAAATCTAGGTTACGGAGTTTTACATTTTACGGAGCTAAATAATTGAGAAAGTAAACATGCAAAATCCGTTTTTCTTTGATGGACTTTATAATGATTTATTTATGTATTATCCAAGTCTAAAAACCGTTGAAACGAATTGTAAAAGAAATTCTCTTGTAGTTTTAGATTTTAATATGATCATTGTTGTTATGTCCTTTCAAACTTGCTCAAATAAATCTTGGAATTAGCTAGGTTGAAATGAATTTTTTAGGACAGGAAATCGAATTGTTGCTGGCTTGATAAATTTATTTATGTGAATCAACATCACATGTCTTTCTCTTTTTTTTATATTCTAAAGCTTTATTCAAAGAAGAATATAAGATTTGACTCGACTTAAAATGTATACCAAGTATGTCCATTGTACTAACTAAATTCAAAAATTACTTTTTCCTTTGAACTAATATTTGGTTGACACACAAAACGAACAAAAGTTTACAAGAAGAGCGGACACGAAACATCTAAATCAAAACTAAACTTTCTTTTCTAGTAGTACGTTTTATAGCTATATTTATTCTTAAACCCTGTGAAGGACTTTTCAATTGTTTGTCCAGCCAGACGAATTCAGAGCTTTTGTTAGTTCTGAACCGTTAATTTCGTATTCTTTCCAAGTACAATACTTCCTTAGCTAAAGGATATGAGCAAGAACATACATAGCACTGAAGATTACATATGAGCAATTTTTAAAAGCAGTTTATCCCATTCTCTTTTTGTTACTTGGAAAGTTAAGGTTTGGATATTTTTTTGCATTTCCTAAACTAGGCTTACACTTTTAAAAAACTTTTTTTTTCTCAGCCTCCGCTGTGTGAAAGCTTTAGCTTTTAAACTTGATCCGTCACAAAGTTTTTCAGTCCATCTCTATCTTCCCATTTACTGACTTTACAAGCTGAATCGAGTCAAGTACTCACTTGTATACTATACAGTTACAGTATTTCCCTGGTGCACTGTGCGGAAAAGCCCTGCATATAATGTACAGTTTAAAACCGCGATGAGAATGAAGGGGAATGGTAGTATGAATGGTCGTCTGCCACGATAAGAAGGAATATTGTTAGTATTTGAAAGTCAAGTTCCTTTCATCTTTTCCACTAACAGTCCCTAACAAATGGTAGACTTTTGTTGAAAGTCAATGTAAAGAATGTAATGGGCAGAAAAGAGAAGAGAAATAGACTTCAAGTATTACGGTAATGAAATTCAGGGATTTCAAAAGTGAGGATAACGATAATAGTCTCCAAATAAAGAAAAGTTGTAGAGAAAGCTTTTTAGTTTTTTTTTTAAAGAAATTTTTTGTCAAATCCAAATGTAAATATGGAGGTAAAGCAAAGCAAAGGCAATGAAATAGAAAGTTGTATCTACATTTACCTTGGCATTGGTTGGATGGAATAGAATATATTTTGGTTGTGTATTGTAATTTTCAAGCACATACAATTCTTCAACCTTTGCCATTGCCATCCAATTTATCTATGAAGATGAACGGATGAGCCATGAGAATAAGGATAAACTCAAAGATTAAAGAGATGATTTAACAAATACAAAAACCATTCAAATAGATATAGTAATGGTAGTCGTAGTTTAGTTTCTGTTCTAAAAAAGATTAAAAGGCAACTATAAGCATACCAATTAAAACTAAACTAAAAGTAAAGCATTTTATTATGGTACTCGTGTCCTAGAGAAGAAACAAGTATGAAGTAGGTATTTAAACCATCTACAGAACAATCGAAACTAATTATGTTACCCGCATTTTAATATTGAGATACTAATTAAATGCTCTGTATGAGTGCTTTCATTCCACCCTTGCCTTCCTTTCCCTCAGCCTCAATGATCATGATGTGTACTTCTAATTTTGAAAAACAATAGTAAGTAGAGCATTCAAATTAATAGCTCTTACTTTACTCAGTATCCAAGGTATCTTACAATTTACAAATGCAATGCTATGCTATGAATATGGCCCAATTAGATTCGTAGGTAGAAAGTAGAAAGAGAAAGCAAACTAAAAGCGTGTCATAGTCATGGGTTTTTAGGTATTTGCATAAAGCTAGTTTTTAAATTAAAATTGCTAATACACATAAAATCTCAAGTTGGACAAAACATAACATAATGCAGGGATTTTTTTTAAGTAGAGTCGCACTGATAAGTTGTTATTTTGGTATATTGGATGCTTTTAGGCAGAAAAATAACTTTGGACCTCTTTTTATAAAAAAAAATAAAAAATAAAAAACTTTTGCTTTATTCAAAAAAATTTCAAAAAGAACTCTAAACTCTAAATGGAGATGAAAACAAAAAACTTGGCTTGTTTATGACGTAGTTTACTATTTTTCATTTTCAAGTATAAAAGAAAAAAAACTTTAAGGTAGTTAAATTGTATTATGCACTCTTAGTAGTCCTAGTCGTAGGCAGGCAGAGGAGTATAATTTCTTCAAACCTTGGAAAATTGTATAGTAAGGTTTTTTATTGATATGGAAGTAGATGTATTCTATAAAAAAAACTTTTAAATTAGGCCCTTAAGTCATACTTTTCGGTGCTTGCTTTCTTGTTTGGAAAAAGAAAAATGAGGCATATTGTTATCTTCATTCTAGATACGAAATTAGAAGACACATATTCTGGATGGAGGATTATGGAGGATATCCTTTATTCTCAACCAAAGGTTTTAATAAAGCTAGACTATGGATAGAGTTAAAGGCAAACTTATTATTATGTACTTTTGACTTGAAAATGAAAATGCCAATAATATTAGGGCTTTCTTCATTTTCCGTTATCCCAGGGCCTTTGGGAAAGTTTACTAAAGTTGATCTTGCTTGGTTTATATAAATTACAATATTGACGCAGAATAGTATCTACACTATGTTACTTAAAAGGTTTTAAAGTAAACTAATCCTTCACCTGTTAATTACAATACCTCTAAACTAAGCCATCACTCCAATCCAAACATGTTTACAATTATTATAGATAGAACAATACATATTAAACTTTACTTTGACTTAATTAGTTGTACAGTTTATCCCTCCATCAAAATATTGTGTAACAAAAATAAAACCAAATGGAATATTCCACTCGATAATATATACACTGAGGTGGGTTCGTGACAGCTAAGCTTTAATTTAAATTTGCTGACAAGAAAAGGTTTCTCTGGTTAAATTATATAATTACAGGTATCTCCGTCCGTATCTGAGACAAAATTATAAATGTTTTTCTTCCAGACAGATTTTTGAAGAGATTATTATGGTTTTAGGGTATACCACGTATACAAAACCTATTATTTTGGTGATTTATGCAAAAGTTTACCAAAAACATAAGTGTTTAGGGGCCAAGTCCAGAATGGATTCATATTATTCATAACACACATAACATTTCCATTCCATATCCATAACGGTGGATCCCAAAAGCACGACTTTTTAGACTATTTGCTATTGCTCTATTGTACGTCTTCATGGAACTTCACATGAATATAAATATGTCAGATGTTTAATACCTCTTTCGTTTCACTTTAATACCTGCAATTTTACGACAAGAAAAATGGTGCACACATTATGATAATGGTTGTTTTCCTAGCGATAGCACTAAACATAGTTTCTGGCATGCTTACAGACGCCTTAAGAAACGTCATTTTCACTTTGCGGCTCGTGCTGACTACTAGACGATTATAATAGCAACCTTTTGGTTGGTTTCTCTTAATAATAAGATGTAAAATAATTTTTGAGCAGTCTCACTCTCAGCAACTGAAACTTTAATTAGATTCGTAGAAGATTCTCCAAATTAAATAATAAGATTCGGTCTTTACTTTACTGTCTTTGTCGTTAAAGTATAATGTAAAAAAAACTCGTGGATAGAGCATAGAATTATCCAAATTCATAAAATATCATCTAAAATTCTAAATCCCTTCGGCATTCTGGCATTAAGCTCTTTATTTATACGAAGCATATGCATATTTAATGTGTACAAGCATACATTTTATTCCAACAGTATTTGAAATAACGGCATTTTACTCACAAATTGTATTATATTTGCTTCAAATTGGTGAGAACAAGAACATCAGCATTCATTTAAGAATAGTTTCACGACAAGCCACAAAGCAAGATATGAATTTTTGAGTTGAAATTACAAATAAAATAATTTTAAAACGGGCATCAAAAACAAAATAGGTTTTTTACATGCAGGCAAAGTGAAAGTACCGGGGTATGTCTATATAATGTACTACGGGCAGGATGTTTACAAGGCGTCTGTACAATTTTTCATAGATTCCTAAGCTCAAAATTTAGATTGGAAACAATAATGACAATACTGTACTAAAAATTTACAAATGTAGATGTAAATCGCTAGAAGTTTGAGCTTTGACATGTCCGGTTATGTCAACTGTCATTGGTGACCAGAAGAAGTATAACATGAATTATCTCTGTCTCTCTGTTCGAAAATATGGAGTCCAAGGCGGCGTTTAGGCATATTATTGTCAAAAAGCATTACTTCCATTTATCAAACACGTAACCCACATCAGAGAGAAACCGAACAATCAAAACGATGAATCGGAAATAAATATAAAACAGTTGGTTTATTCAACAGACCATCAGAAATCATAACATTTGTTTGACACTGGTTCATCCATGCACAACGAAACATTTGTTATTTGTTTAGATTTCAATA
>JAQGCY010000618.1:0-15649 GCA_034700645.1 Xenylla mediterranea | reverse complement strand
TGTAATGAATGAGAGATAACTATTAATGAATGAGAGAACATTTTAATGAATTTTTACACTGTTCTCCCTCCATATGAAACTGTGCAAAAGCTCAAGTACTACAAAGTATGAGAAAATGAAATAATAAAATCCTAAAGCTCTTACTGCTCTAAATCGAAATCCTTTTCCTTTCGCAGGCAGTGGCAGTACCCTATAGAACTAATGAAATTTCGTAATACAGGAAACCGAATAGCCAGAAAAACTACGTCTGCAACATAACATAACAGTGGAGTCTCTTTTTTTATCCTATATAATATAATTGGTTTCGAAACTATAACTATACATTCGATAGACCCAAGAACAAGTAACAGATGAATAATGTTCAGCTCAACAGAAGTTTTTACTTTCTTTTATAACAATGGTTCAACTATATCTGAGATATTTTAGTACGTGAATTGATTAATGAGACTAAAAAGTTTATAGCTGAAAGTAAAACTTGAACTAAAATTATATGCTCAATTTATTAAAAAAGGTTCTTCCTTCCAAAGCTATTTCAGGAACAGAAAATCGTTTTTAAAGGATAGAGTCTACGGTACATCGTAAAATTTATTACTGAACATTGGAAACATAAACAGATGCGCCTACCCTTTCAATGGTTTGACTTTAGGAATATAGGAACAACAAACTAAACTTTTACTAACAAATAAATTGAGTTAAGAAATACAATAAGATGGTCAACCATAATGTCATAAAAACATTAGTAAAAAAACAACATTAATTTTTGTGGTTTGTTTGGGCCTGGTAAAGAATTTCAATATTCATACTCATATGCATATGCATAATTATACTTCGGGACTGGGTAGACGGAACGGGTGGATTTGAATAGGATAATTTCAATTTTGAAAATCTACTAAAGAATAAGTAATTAACCACACATGGATGATTCCTTTAAGAAAATCTAGCATATAATTTTCTTTAATGAAGTCAACCATCATTGAGTCCTTTCTTTGGGTCTACTTGTTAAAACAATACTATGCAAACACGAAAAAGAGAATAATTTAGGTGTGAGGATTAATTTCAAACACGGACAGTCGAGTCCATGTTCGAAAGACTACCATGATGAACATTTGGAATGACTTCTAAAATTGATACTCCTGATGTTAAATAACATAAAAGACTTTTGTTGCAGACGGAACTCTCATGATCATGAAACCATGATGTTACTATGCTACATTTTAGCTTGGCAGCCTATTAAATTTCTATGGAACTAGAGAAAGTTAAGTTAAAAGAGCAAGGAATAAGAGAAAAGTTGAAAATGTACCGCACGTGTCATGTTTCTTTCACCATTATCAGCAAATACTAGGAAAAGTAACTTGGTTTTTCCATTTCTTCATTAGGAAAGTCCATTACTTTCCAGGTAAGCAACAAATCATGTTTTGAAGACTTACCGATTGATTCCATTATATGGCTTTGAAACAGTTTCTCCAACCGTTATATACATATAAACTCGTATTCCACGATCCACGTTCCTTGCTATTTCCTCACCTTTCCATCGATATGTAAAGACTGTAGGGATATTACCTAGAAGAACAATAGAGCAGAATAAATAAAGAGATACGATCTACTTCATGATTTATTTAGAATTTTGGAACATGGGATTACATAAACTGCAGTCATTTAACTTCATCTTATCCAGTTGCTCTTTATCTTCTCTAGCATAGACGACAAGGGCTGATGCATTGCTTCTCCAAGCATTTTTCAGCTTTTCCTCAAATGTACAACTAGAAGAAAAAGAATAATACACATAAATCAATTCAACGATAATCCTGGACTTTTCCTTCCAAGTATAGTTGCAAAAGTCTGATATAAATACCCTGGAATCACGAAAGAAAAGAAGGATATTTATGTTTACATGTAAAGTACTAGTACCATCTACAGTAATGTCGGAACTGGGACCTTGTAAAACTTCCAGTTAGTCCAGATAACATCCCTTACGTTTACCCTATCCAAAATGCATGAGTTGAGTTTCAGAATAAACTTTCTACTTTTATGTTTCATATCGATTCATGTAATCTGTATTCCAGTCCCATTGCTTTCACTTCCAAAATGCATGCGATTTAACTATCGGTAGAAGAAGTACTATAACTATATACTATAACCATAAGTCCACATTCAGTCACATCATGTCTTGGAGTGTGAATGTTGTGTGACTCCATATATGGAACAAAATATGACGGCATATACGATATATTATACTTATACAATATTTCTTATATGAATAAAGGGCACTCAACGTCCTAAGCATTTTATATGCTGAAATGAACATGGAATATTGGAGTCGAAAATAATAAAAAATACAAGAAAAATCCTTTCATGTGAAGTTATTTCACAGACAACTTCAAAAACTAAAAAAAACATTAAGTCCTTTGACAATACGTACTTACAAAACATAAGGAATCCATTTTTATTTCCAACACGATGACATGGTAGAGATTATAGAATACAATACATACTATATTTTATTTTTTATCATTTTCTTAGAATATTTTGCTGATTGTCAGCATATCATTTAGAATATGATTCGATGAGCTCTAAACAGCAAAAATACCCTACGATACCCCAATACTTTGCTCCTTCAAGCGTCATATTCGGAATCGGAGGAAAAACGAATGATAATAAAACAACTTTATTTCTACTCATTTCAAATTAAATCTGTACAACCTATCATTCAGTATTCTATTATGAAAACCTTAAGTGAGTTGGTGAATAAAGAAAATTTAATAGTTCTGAGCTTAGTACCTTTTATTAAAGGAGGATTTGATAGAGAAATATCAAAGATTAACCTCGTAAATTATAGTAATAAAATACTCATGAATAAAATGGGGGTAATAAAATTTAAAAGGAAAATGGTAATAAATAATGCTATATCAAATAGGAAAACAGGTAATTTAGTTTCCGTTGCGTTCTTTCTATGAAGATAATACGTTGAAAACGGACAGTTTGGAGATCTGCAGGATTAACATTTAGATTAAAAGTGTCAGTTGTACTACATGATTTTAATTTTTATTTCCGAATTTCCCCATTCAGAAAAACATACATAACGAAAGACTAGAAGCTTGACAATTTCTCAGTTATAAAAGTTTGACGCAATCCAAATCCTCATTAGATGCAAGTTTCGTCACAACTAACTGTAACATTTATAATGGAATTGGGTTCTTTAATTAATCTGAACAAAACTAAGCATCTCCAGGATACACCTACTCATATTAAAAGTTATTAACAGCTCGTGTGCATTGTGGAAGAATAGAAAACTAACTAACTTCGTGACGAAATGTTGCAGTCAAAGATCCCAATTTACTTTAATCTTGGACCACTTTCCCTGACACGAATGAATGCTCATTGCTCTTTCAGAGTTCAACATCAACATGAGTCAATATTGCCATTGCCTAACTAATTAGGGACCAATGAATAACGCATCTTGTTTAATCTGAAGCAAAACAAGACTAATAATTAATCAAACAGTTGAAATAATACTTACTTTCCACGTTTAACTAGTGCAATCCATGGTTCATTCGGTATTTGATTACCATATGGAAAATCACATCCAAAATGTGAATCATTTTTATTCAAGGAGTGTACATGAACCACAATTCCGCTTGCTGGTCCGACCTTCCCATTTCCACCACCAAACTTTCCAATCTAAAAACATTAATAAAATCAGTTAATATTAATTAATTCAGTAATTTTATTATGGTACATTATAATTTACAATTTATACTTCGTCATTAATCTCTACTAATTATATAACATGAGGGACAAATGTTATATGAACACGATGCATGTTTTAAAATTTTAAAAGAACCAATTCTGAATTCCGTTCTACCTTTAAAATTCTGACGAAAATACTATATACATGTACTTTATTTTAATATTATTTTATACTCGTACTTCTCTCCACAATTTTTTATTCATATATTTAATTTTAATTTTTCATTATACATACATGGCATGCAAGGGTTTAAGTTTAGTATTCATGTATAAAATATATTGCATTTCCTGTAGATGAATTTAAATGGTCATTGGCAGAAAAGGAGGATTTGAAGGTTCTCCATCCATAGGACTAAATCCAAGGATTTGTGAGCATTTTAAATTCAAACTCCGTTAAGAAAATATAATCAGAAAATGAAACAATTACTTCCCTACTGAAATCATAGGATATGATATTATATACCATAGTTTAATATATTATAATATCGATTTCCCAATGAAAGGTTTATTTTTATGAGTTAACAGAATAAATTATGCAAAGGAGTAGGAAATTATACGACAAGATGATATATTTTAATATGATAGCCTGGTTAATATTCAAACCTTTTCTGCGTGTATGACTATGAGGTTGAATTTGAAATAATGGAATGACTACTATTGTACAGTCAAACCATACACTCTTTCTTCCTTCATATTCATAACAATCCATCATCTCCTCACTATTGATTTTTCTAAAGATTCTCTACTAGCTGAATATGAATGAATCACGATTACTGTTGTTTTAAGGTTTTCAGTGTGGATCATAATATAAGAATGCAATGAAGGCAAATACAAAAATATGCAGAGTTGTATAATTCATCTATTTATCATTTTTTATGCAATCTAATTACAGTAGCTGTAGCCAATTTTTAAAAAACTATATCATGATCATGTATATATTTAAAACAACCGTAATAATCTTACTAATATATATGTTTTTTAATGCATTTGTGCGAGTCTAATCAGCCTGTTTAATTGTTGGACGGTCAAGGAACTCATGATGAAGCGATGAATGATATCAGTAACCACATTAAACTATTTTTTCTAAATTTGTATTTGTTAGAATGATTTGTCCATAAATTAAATGCATTTCTGTGTAACCTTATTTTGTAAAAACTATTTTAGTTTGATTGGTTGAGGAAATGAACTCAGCAAACAGAGAATCAGAAACGGTAGTAATGATCATATTAAATTCCAATATATGATAACTATTATGTGTTCAATTTCAATAGTGAATTGTTTTGTATGTAATTCCATTGCAAGTAAGTATAAACAAAAGGGCAAAGTTTTATATCGCTTTTCATTATTTTTGTCGTTCCTTTTTTTTATTAATGCGCACCAACGATCGAGGCTAGGCTAACACTAAACCATTCCATTTCTATATTATGCGTTTTAAAAGGCTTTGTTTTGTTTTTATCTGTTTACATTTGATATGTTTGGCAGTTTGGCATAAGCATATGCATAATATGGATATCAGGATACCACATCGACATTCAGCGTTTCAGCCATTCTAGTTCATGAGAGCACAGTTTTTGGGATTGACTGTGGTTGAGCATTAGCTAACATTGCATATCTATGTATTAGTTTCTTATTTTAATTTTTTTTATGGACAAAATCGCATTCTACTCTTAATACTTGAGCTTGACTGTCAGAAAAAGATTCTCAAGGTTCTTTGAATTTGAGCATCTACAATACCTATTACCTACCTACAATTCCCATTGCCATTGTGCTTAAACTTTTGGTTTAGACTTTAGAATGAAAATTGTGATTTTGTAGGTGTGATATGAATATAATAATATGTACAAAATAATAATAATATTCGTTTTGCGGTAGGGAAGCAAAGCACGTAGTTAAGTTAGTTACACTTTGACTTTACACTACACTACTACTACACCTTCCAAAATAAAGCATTATTATATTTAAATCAGTTGGTTGATCATCATATAAATAGGAAACTCACAATACACAAAGGATTTATATTTACATTTCAAATACCTTATTCGAGTATACTAAATATGCTTGAGATGTTCCTACTTATATTTGTTTCAGGATTTCCAATTAAGGTTTTCTAATTCTAAAAAATAATGTTTAAGTATGAAATCCATAAAGAAAAAAAAATACTCTTAAGCAAAATTTCTATTTCCATAATAATATACCTAACCCAAGTTCAAAAATAATGAAAATGCATTGTAACTACAAATAGGAATTAAATCTTAACAACCCAAAAACCAAACCCTCCAGACGCCAGACAGTCTAATAATAAAAAACTCTAGTAAAATCATGTTCTACAACTTAATCACTTATAAATGAAAATGAAATGTCTAGAAGTTTCATCACATTAATAGAATTTCTAATGATGTTCAATTCTGATTGAAAGATAAGGGATCTTATTGATACGATGAGTTAAGGAAGGAATATTAATTTGAATTAATACAGGCACACACCTACATACATGTCAAAGAAAAACAAAAAGTAATGCTGAAATATAATTTTGGAATAAGTAATTGGATCCTCATCTACAATCAGTATAGTAATTAGCCATAGAAAAACATCAAGCACAAATTTTTGCAGATTAATAACCATTAACTTCATCACTGATTCTAATTATATTTATGATCGTGTGTCCTACCTAAGATTTATTTCCTGTATGTTTTGTTAGAGCTAACTAACAATAGGAACAATTAACTATTGATACATTTTGATGATAACAACAATAAGTCTAAAACAATAGAACTTCTGCATTTAATATAATTAAAATGAACACATAATTACTGACAATTAATCAAGGAGTATGTCTTAGTATAATCAAAATCAATGGCAAGGAGGCCAGAATAGTAGAAGCTCAGAAGAATAAAGATTAAAAATAATGATTAAAAAGGATAGTTAAAGTTCATGCTGTGTGTGCTCAGTCCTGCGATGTCGTCGCGTGGAAGGAGAATCATTTTCATAGTATTAATGTATTATTATACATTATGAAATTATTCTTCTTAATAATAATGATGATAATGCTACTACAATGTGAATGTGGTAATCAATATCAATGTCAGAGTCAAAGTTACTTCTTCATTAAATTAAAAATAAGCTTTTTCTCAATTAGGAAACTTAATGGAAATTTAAGATTTATAAATTCATAAAATATAATATAATATACAAAGAAGTACTTACTTATATTAATATATTTTTTCTACTTACCTCTGATTTCTCTGTATGAAGCTTATCTCCATCCATGTAAGTTAAATTAATATATGCGGAAACATATTCTTCTATTGGAGCCAAGCTCCAATCATTTGCTGAGGCTGAAACAAAGGTTTTCCTACTTGTGGAAACTGTTGCAAGTGTAATTCCAAGGTAAAGAACGAGTTTCCAGGAAACTAAACCCATTTTCCAAATTGAATGTTTTTGAAAATCTTTAGAAAACTCTGGCACTGGAGTATGAATAAGATGGCTTTCTAAATTCCCAGCTCAATTTTCATTAAATTAAACTCAATTCATCATAATAATAAATCCGTTTTTGCGTTGAAGGGGAAACCATTATGATTATATTTGATAGAACTTGTCGTAAGTCCGTGACAGTAAATAGTAAGAGTAACCAAATACTTCTTATAAGGATGAAGAATTTTGTGCAAATATTTACTTCTAAAACACTACACAACTACTAAAAAAAGGAAAGAATATACTTGGAACCTTATACGCATAGAAATGAGTTCGAATCAATCTTCTTCTTTTTTTTTCAAGTATAGTAAAATAAACCTCTAAGTGGAACAAAATCCATGAAATGAAAGTTTATCTTTTAAAGTCTTCTAATCACTTTCCTTGGAAGGTTTTGAAAAGTTTCTGTTATTTACTCCTTAGGTTTGTTATGTATGTAGAGCTTGGAAGTTTGCACTATTCGGTTTGGGATTTGATGCAAGAATATGAAGAAGGTGTTGTAAAATGATGAAGTTGATTGGTTGATTAAAAATTGTTTTAGGTAAATGAGGAGCAGAAGGTAATTAAAAATATGGAAACAATATAAATTTCAGCTTCAGGAGTCAGGAAAAATTATGGAATTTGATACAAATGTTTTCCGTACAGGGCTTCCTGGATCTCCAGTATCTAGAACAAGCAGGAAAGCAACAAAATAAATATAAAAAAATTCGAACAACTTTTCTTGTATTTATTTTAATCCAGACATACGGGAAATTTAATGAATTCCAATTCATGCAGACAAGTAAAAATTACCAAAAACTTTTCTTTTGCTGTTCAAAACAATTATATTTTAAATTGCTTCGACACAAAATACAAATCACAAACAATTATCCACGTGCAGAACTACAACTACATAACACTATTATCACAAACTTTATATCTATTTCACCTAAACCTAATAAACATGTTAATGTAAAAAGAAGTCAAAGTCAACTGCAATCTAGAACAGTAGAAAAATTAGCATAGAATTTCGTATTTTTTCTATATACTTTCTAACGTGTGTGCAAAAACTAACTAAATCTAGTAGAGATAAGTAAGTACTACACGCATTATTTTATTTTATATTGTCTTTTGAATAATTTTGAGTAATTTGATTACTCCACGTCCACCACTCCTACACCTACACTTTGATGATTCTGTAGACAAAGTATTAGAAGAACATGGCATTGTACTTTGAGCAAATGTACAAAAACAAGTAATAAAAAAATAAAATACAATAAAAAATTATGGAGTCAAACAAACTATAGTTTTTCTTTGTTATGAAGTTGGATTGGAACTCAACTATTATTATTCTGGGCAGTTTTGTTGAGTGATGTGATGATATTATAGTAAGAAACTTCTTAAGAGTAGTAGTTAGAGCCTTCTGGTCCATAATTTATTAGCTCTTTCAAATTTAACTACATACCAAAAATTTTACATTACCTGTTTGAGCAATTGCATTTGCATGGACAAACTCCAATCCATCAAACTAACTTATTAGCCTGTTTAATCCAAACTATACATAGAGTACAATTACTGAATTACTATTACTATGATTAGGCTAAAAGCATGTTTGTTTGTATTTGTATTCATGGTTTTTGGTTAAAGTTAAAAGTAGTAATTGTGTATGAGTATGATGCATGTCCGTGTCCGTGTCCAGTTTTAAATCAATATCTTATCCTGACTAATAACTGGTTTTGGTTAAGCTTGATCCAATCCAGAAACTATGAGACTTCTTAATGAACTTTATGATTCGTACGTATGAGAAAAGATAAGCCTTAATGTTGTTTGCCGGACGCACGGTTCTTAACTTAGATATATGCTGACTAACTAACTTTTAAACATTCATTGAGAAGTAAAACTAGAATCTTTCAGAACTATGTAACAACAAATACAGAACAAAAACTGTGAATTCCTGCATAGCTTCTTCAGGCTGTCCATAAATAAGAAATAATTTATTCTGCCTACCTAGTGTACCTACTAATTAAGAAAAAGTAAAAATAAGCTTCATAACTTGAAAGTACACAATATGACTGACTATCGGGATTCTAAATTTATCCTACTTGCAAAATTATAAGTGTGCATATAATACATACGTTATATTCGTAATAATTACAAATTAGCAAAGAGATAAAAACTCAGTATCCAACCATTCAAGACTTTCGCACTTTAAATTGAATTTAATTATATTTTACTACATCTAAACTTCTTAGAAGTCGCTTTAATAACTAACTTTTTGACTTCGTTTCGTAATTGGAATCCTAGAAAAAAGACCTGGGTGATAGTTCAATTACTATTTTCCTATAATTTACAGAAAATCGAATCAAATCAAATGTACATAGAAAGTTAATTGGGCTTGAGTACTACATGTATAATATTGACTAATCATTTGGTACATTTCGTCGTCGTTGCTCGTAATTTTTTTTATAAAAGTATAAGTAACTTAACTATAACTTTAAGTTGCCACTAATTAACACGTTAACTCCAGAAAAATCCTGTATACGGAATTTGTTTTGAATGATTTAATGCTCATAGTCATAGTCATACTTATTTCGCATCCATTGCATTCTAGCTGAAGAACACTGCTACTGCTAAGTTTTCAGAATTAATATTGCTTTTATATGGCATGGCTCGTTCCTGATAACATAACTGATTTTACTCAAACTATTTTATGATTAGAATACAATATAAATATCACTTAACCTTCTGGATCTGATAACAATAATAACAATAACACAAAACAAAATAATAATTACAGAATATGCATAACGCATTTTATTTTACGCAAAACAATGTGTTTCTATTGATAAAGTGTTTACTTTACTGCCTTTTTGATTAACTGCGAAAATGTTTACTCGGAACACTCGTTTATATTGTTTACCCGGGTTATAATTTCGTAGATGCAATTGAAGGTATACATGCTAGTAGGTCAAAAGCTTGCCATAAACTAATTTTAAGGTATGCCAATAGCAAGCACTTCTCTCTCACATAGTATATTTCTAAATTCTAATCAACTGGATAATTTCTTTGGAATCAAAGGTCACAGTGGTCAGGTCATGGTCATGACGTATGTGACAAAAATATAGACATCGGGAGTGAGTAAATCATAAATCAAGCATTCACAATGTGTTTTTAGTTCTGTCCTAATCCTAAAACGCTTGTCCGGTTCATCTTTATCTCTGTCTCTCTCACTATTTCATTTGAAAGTAAACAGATTAAGTGTGTAAAGTGTAATTGATCGTTTGAAAGCTTGTGACTAATAAATAAATCCATTATATCAATATCCTATACTAATACTGCGTTAAACGGAGTAAACAATGTGAACTGAAACCAATTTTGATATGATTCTGGTTTGGTTTGGAAAGCTAAATCTAAACAAATAAATAAATAAAAATAGTCGAGAACATTCAGTTTCATTACTCCAAGTCAAGTTAAACTAATACAATGCATCAAAAATCCTAAAACTTCTAAAACTATCATTGGTAATATAGGATAAGAAGACATTTTTAGAATCAAAAGAACAAAGCATCACATCGAAAAAAGGAGAATAGATGAATTTTACAATAACAATAATAATGAAAACAAAGAACGCTAACAAGGCACTCCATCCAAACCATTTAAGCAATTGTTGTAATTAACGTTAGAAATAGAACAGAATGAAATGCAATACAGAAAATGAGTTTCTTCTGCATTTGATAGACGGACATTCTTATTGGAAATCCAAACAAAGCAATTACAACCATCATATGCATCAATATTTATTTTAGAAAGTTAATAAGTTATTAAACTTTAGCTTAAGCTGGATTTTGTATTTGTATTTGTTTTGTACGTACTTTTCATGCACTTCTCTGTTCTGGATTTCATATTCATTCATTCATACATAACAAAACATAATTACCGTTATAATAACAATAACTAAACAATAAGAAACCCAAAAACTGGAGCATACTCATGCATTATTGCTTGTATTGAATACTTTTACTTACTTACTTGTATGTGGTTCAAACTCAAAGTGCTATGCTTGCCCTTAGTCCTTTAATAATTAGTAATAATAGTTAAATTTACTTTGCCTTTCCATAAGAAATCCTAAAGAAAGATGTTTAAAACATTAAGAGGTTGATATAGATAGTTTTGAAGCTGGTTCTTTTCACTATGACTATATTTTCCTAATACTAATATTCGTGTACAAATACAGGTACACGCCGATGAAGAAAAAAATTTCTAACACTTCTATTATTATTAGTAGATCTTAGATGTTTATGTTAAGAAGTATAAATGAATACTAACGTAATAACGTAATAGTGTTTTTAATGCAGTAAAAATACTGCTGAAGAATTTTGGAAAGTACTGAACTGAAACTGACTGAGCTAAAGAGACCTTCTACTATTCTATTCTTCGATTCTATTCAATTCTATTCTAGTATGTTAACTATGATCTAAAAAGAGTTGAATTTATCTTGGCTGCTTGGTTGGTATTGGTATTGGTATAATATAAATGCATACGAGTTTACGAACGAGTATAATGAAAAAACTTGGTTGGTATGTTCAATGTTTGGTATAGTTTTGAAAATGGAAATAGAAATGGAATGGACGTACTTAACTATAACTTAACTTACTTCTGAGTTTTCTGACTCTTCTACTTCTTCCAAGACTCCAAGTTTCGGGTCGGAGGGGGGAGATGAAGAAACTTTTTTTTTCTGGGTTTTAGGGATAAGGTGGAATGGAATCGATGGTATGGAAATGAAAGACATGCTCCAGCATAAAGCAAGTGCGTAGTTTTCTCCCTGTTATGTTTTCCTTTATAGAGAGAAAAAACCGTTCCATATAGTGTCCGTATTCGTATTCATCCATGGCATTGGCATGGCCATGGTATTTTCTAAACTTTTTGCAGTTCCATACCAACCATCGTACCTAGCTACTCCGTTTGTCCAGGTCCAGGCCCATCGTATTGGTATGGCAGTGGCCCATATGTAGCGAATCTAGAATCTTTGTATGTAACTTTCATAAGCCCTAGAAATGTGACTGAACTCCTTATGACTCTCAATTCTCGAACTCAAAAGTTACGATATTTCCAAAAGACTGTAACTTTCACTCCAGCATTCCTATTCCTTCTGCCTATTCTAATGCTCAAAAGTTATATTCCAAAAGACTGTAACTTTCACTCCAGTATTCCTTCTGCCTATTGCTATTCTAATGCTTTGCTTTTCAACAACTTTAGATACAGAGAGAGAAAGCAAGAAAAGGAAAACTTCCTTCCCTTTGACTTTCCTGAAACTTACAAAAGCCAACCTACTGTTTTTAACAGGTTTGATGAGGAAGGACAATAAAAAAAATCTAAAGAAAAGAGAAGAGTCTTCCTTTCTTTACCCAGATTCACATTCACAAGCTCCTTACAGTTTTACTATACACTATACCTAAAAAACGAGAAACCATACTACATAATGTAATTCTGAATGATAAGCGAAAACAATGGAAAAATAGAGCTTGTAGTTGTACCAGTTAAAGAAAATGAGAATCTTATTCCTTTATCTGTATCTCGGTAAAACTGCTTAATGCTTGTTTGGTTTCTTCTTTTCTGGAAAATGTTAGACAGATGTGTTGTATGTATTGCATTGTTCCGTTCCATTCGACCACCCGAAAAAATAACTACTCTTTTTCTAATGGTTTGAAAAACAGAATTACGGAATTCCCGTTCTCAAGTTATTTTTTTTTTGCACATAAAGAAAATTTAACCAAAGAAACTCACAGCTCCATGAAGAAAAAATATACAAATATACTAAATTTTATTATGTTTTTAGTTTTTACTCCGTCATAATGTCAATAGTCAATGTAATGTTTAACAAGCTTGAAATGTGGGTTAATTGCTTGTGACTGACGACTGCTTTTCTTTTCTTTAAACAAAGCAAACAAGTAAGAACGATCAAGTTAAATGAAGTTTGGAATTTAGAATTAGGCGACTCTATTTTTAATTTGATCTTGAATACTAAGTAATCGAACATAAGTTATCAACTATACTAACCTTTGTATCATATTAATATACAGTTTTTTGTCTCATTCTAATTAGACTTCTCAGCAGATACTCATTTAGGGAAATTAAAAACTCAATTTCAAGTAAAATTAAATTAAAATGTTTGTTGCGAAACAGACTTTCACTTGTAAAATCATTACAGAGTATCATTAACTTTTAAACTGAAAAGAGACGACATTCATTCATTTTACATTAGAATTGTATTTTGTACTTGTATTTAGTTTTAACTTTTTAGATGAAAAGTTAGCTACTTTTTACTTAGAATAAAGAAACAGTTTAGACAGGATGAACTTTAGAAGTTTAGAGCAAAAAATCAAAGTTTTCCTAATAATTGAGCCATTCGTGGTCTGATTTGCTTTTTCTTAAAACTAGAAAAACAAAGTGCAATTTATAGTTAAAGTATTGCTGTTGTTTAAAACACTTGTACTTCTTCAAATCTTTCTCTTCCGTAACATTTTCTCTTCTTCACAAGACATCCTCCATATAATAATCCCCATATACAAAGTTTTAAACTTTAGGAATTAGGATTAAATGAGATTTGATGTTTAAAATTGTTTTCCATAAAGGATGTAAGTTGTCTATTAGTTCAAGAAGTTTGGAAATTGTTCAACAATCTTTCAAGCTTAAACCGAATTCAAAACAGGGTTTATTTCTGTGAAAGCGAAAAGTAAACAAAGCAACTTAAGTACAAGGAGGTTCGATCATTAGTTTCGGGTTGGTGGATTGGTGTACCTTACATAAATTCAAAACTTTTATAAAGTTTTGCGAAACAATTTTGCCATAAATAGGTAGCCAGTTAATCATTGTTCTTACTTCCGCTAAGTAGCTATATAACTTTGATCGTTTAAAATGAATAATTATAAATTTCCTTACCCATATGAAACTTTTGGGTTCATGAAACATTACATCGGAGCAGTAAAAGCAATGACCCATTCATAAACATGCTAGATGTAAAACTTTAAATCAAGTATTGGTATTATTATATTTCTGCGAAGTAAAAATGTTAAGTCATTTTTTCTATTGTATTTCCAATTCTGGTTGATTGAATCTTAGTACCGGATACTGTTCATCATAGATTTAATAAAAAACAAATATAATTCGTCGAAACTATTTATTTATATTTATAAGAAGAACGCTGATATAGAATTCCAAAACTCTAAAAGTTCAATAAAAGTCTAATTTAAATGCGAATACCGAATAGCTGTATTGCAAATGCCAATGACTCTTACATGTGTGCTGTCGAAAGTCGACAGATATTTCAACATATTTTGCCAAGACATTCAATATTGCAGAATGTGCTATTCTATTTATTAGCTTTTACTGTCAGATGAAACCGCATGTGAATTTTGAGGCAATATGCCTTTTGAATAACCAGGAAATAATATAGATTACATAGGGATAGGATAAAGTAATTGGATAATAACTAGACATGTTTTGAAACGGAATTAAAAATTACAACTGGAATGTTTACTTGCTAATTTGAAACATTTATCCATATTTAGTTTCATATTCATGTTATTACTACAGTTTATTTATATGAAAACATTCTATAGAATTCAAAATAACGATGTGGTGTGAGAGCTGCCAATAGAAATTTTCATGCCAATTTGGAGTATAAATAAAATCGAAACATGAGGCTGCATGTCTAATAGCTAATTGTGCTAAATGTAAAAGAAAATAACATTTGACTCCATTCATAATAACCTATCCAATAATAAGTTCAAAGTTTCATGCCCTACTAGTACATTAGAAATCAAAAAGAATTATAATTTACATATTTTAGTCAAAGCCTAAAAAGTAAGAGCCTAAAATCCAGACATTCTGAAATGTCATAGATGAACTTATTTTTAATACATTCAATCAGTTCAAAGCCTACACAAGAATTACAGATTTATTTGAAACATTTATGATTATAAAGTAACAGTATTGAAAAAGTTATATTCTCAGCAGGATCCTAATTCATTTAAACAGTTTCAAAGTTTTAATGAACCAAATAATTTGAAAGCTTTTTGTGGCTATAAACCAATGAGGTTTTGGAATACACGGGAAACTTTGCTTAACTGTAAATATTTGACTGAATTTGAAAACTCCGATGTATTTAATAAATTACATTTTCATTCCCTGGAATTTCGAAACAAGTTATGCATCTGTATAAAATGTTATAGAAAACATAATGAATATGAATCTTAGGTAGAACTGGAAATATGTCACAAACACTACAACATTATGACTCTAAATTTCTACAATGTCTTTAGCATCTCAACAACAATTCACGAAACTAATATTTCAATTGAACGTGTAAAATATTATATTAAAAACCTATCCATACATGTAAAAAGGCCCGACCCAACAAGAAACTACAGTTTTTAGAAAGTTTTGAATTTTTGAA
>JAQGCY010000617.1:0-15667 GCA_034700645.1 Xenylla mediterranea | reverse complement strand
GTGTCTCAGTTCAAATGCAAACCCAAATGCAAATCCCAACTTCAAACCCCAGTGCAAACCCAAATTCAAATCCAAACTCCAACTTGGTGTGTCATTGCAAATCCAAATCCGGGTTTGTTTTCTCCTTTCAAACCCAAATTCAAATCCAAATCCCAAAAATGCAAATCTTACAGGATTTATTTGCCGGATTTGGATTTGGATATGCAATGAAAAACCAAATCTTGCTAAGTTAAGTTTATTAACTGCGAAACAATAAATAACTTTGCTTATGACTATCTGTTCGTGCGTCCGTCCCCCTGCAAATTGCAGAACTACACTTGCTGGGAATTTGGTACTTAGTATACGATGTCCTAAACGCACCTTGACCGTAGTACCCTAAATTTCATGCAAATCGGTCAAAGGGTAAGAGTAGTTTCCTAGTAGCCTTAAAAAGATTTTTAACAATAACTTGCTCATTTATGTACCGATTTACCTTAATATAGAAAGAAGAACATAAACTTAAAGCTGTTCCAGTTTGACCTCTTACGAACTTTGACCTCAACTCCTTCCTAGACCACTTTTTACAACTTTTTCCCAATTTATCGTGTCACCTCAAACTTCATAATGTACACCACATCAAACCTTAATCATATTGACCCCGCATGACTTGACATGTCAAAATGTTTAGTACGCTCTTATTTTTATCTGAGCAGTTTTCGATAGATGTTGTCCGGTTCATTTGTGAGATTTGAATTGGAAAATGCAAACCCAAATCCAAATCCGACATTTCAAATCTCAAATTCAACCCCAAAGCCCAACTTCAAACCCCAATGCAAATCCAAACCCCAACTTAGTGTCTCATTGCAAATCCAAATTCAAATCCCAACTTCAAACCATAGTGCAAACCCAAATTCAAATCCAAACCCCAACTTAGTGTCTCAATGCAAATTCAAATCCAAATCCCAAATTCAAACCTCAGTGCAAATCCAAATTCAAACCCCAACTTGATGCCTAATTGGAATCCAAATCCCAACTTCAAACCCCAGTGCAAACCCAAATTCAAATCCAAACCCCAACTCGGTGTCTAATTTCAAACCCAAATTCAAATCCAAATCCCGATTTCCACCCCATTTCAAACCCAAATCCAAATCCCAAAAATGCAAATCTCACAGGATTTATTATTTGGATTTAATATGCAAATTTTGATTGCAATTGCGAGCCTCGGATTTGAGATTTGCATTTGTCCCACCTTTGCACGGCAGTTGTAAATGTAATTCAATTCACCAATCATGCACATGTTATTGCTCCAGAAACTCGAGAATCATCTATCTATACTACTTTAATTGACATTCCCTCCAAGCTCAGCGGTCGTGGCCGAGTGGTTAAGGCGTCTGACTAGAAATCAGATTCGGTTTCCGAGCGTAGGTTCGAATCCTACCGACCGCGCATTAGTTTTTGCTCATTTTTTACCCCCCTATAATTGTAATTGGTTGTATAGGGGTGAGGAGGGGGACAAATTGATCATAATTAATATTAATTAAAGAGTATTTAGTCCTAATTGGACCAGAATTATTGGTTTAGCTAATTCCTCATTAACTTGCATTTGTGAAGACGAAGCGAAGATTTCCCAAATCACCTCCATTAGAATGTGTGTGTAAATTCTTACGCCGGCGGTATTTCGCATCGCAGTGTCCCTGTCCGTGAATTTGAATTACAAATGGTTTATAAAGTATAGACTGGTTTTGTTCTGCTGCATATTTGGAAATTTAGAAGAATAAATTAAACCACAATTTAGATTCTTAGGGGCCATTCATAAATTATGTAACGCTAAAATTCCAAATTTTCGACCCCCTCCCCCCCTTCTGTCACGCACTTTCTCCAACTTTCTCCATTACAGAGATACAAGTTGTCACGCATATTCTGAACCCCCTCACCCCCCGCCCTGCGTTACATAATTAATGAATGGTCCCTTACTTGGATTTGATTACTCTCGTCTGCTTACTTTAGTTTTCCGTTGCGGGTGCTTATAGTGTATTAGGAACATAAATTAATATTATTTATATATATACATTGCACGGTGAAATATACGTATAAACTGGATTGGAAAAATGATATTTGCAAAAACAAATTTTTACGGCGACAATGCGCTCACTTTCAAAAATAAATGTAGGAATAGGCTTGCCGGGTGTTATGTTGTGAAAGTAATGCGATGATGTGTTTGTAAAGGAGGGAATTCAAAACTACTATAAAATTCCTCGGAGAAAGTCATGCATATTAATATCAATCAATGGGAAACGAAAACTGGAAAGAATGCTGGAAAACTGGAAATCATACCATTACCATATGTTTCAACTCCGCAAAAGAACAAAAACAAGAACAACTTCATCGCTTCCGTCCGACTCGGCCTAATCGGACCGCGGACCGGACCCTAATGGGGCATCATATCATTGCTAAACAAGGGTCTTCCTTCCGCTAAATTTGCGGTTGCTGATCTCCTTCCAATTTCTAAAATGTTTTCATTTCAGAACAAAAGTTCTTCCAAAACACTCCAAATCCAATCCAAAATTACAATTACAATACTCCAGTTTAAAGTTATAACCATATTCTTTATACTTCACTCTGTAAATAGTGCTACTTTAAGTGTACCTGTCCAAGCTCAAAGTCCTTCCACCAGTTGTCCAAACTGGGGACAACCAACAGTTTCCTGTCATCCAATAACTATTATTGTCTCATTTGATGGATTCCGATATGATTATTTACAAAAAGTTGGGGTTTCAACACCAAATTTAGATGCCTTAAAAAGTTCTGGAACTTGGGCTGCCTATTTAAGGAACCAATTCCCAACTAAAACATTTCCAAATCATCAATCCCTTGTCACAGGACTTTTTCCAGAATCCCATGGTGTCGTTGATAATAGTTTTTATGATCCTAAATATCTCCAAGAATTAACAGTAGAAGATGAGAGATTTTGGGTATTTAGAGAAGACATTTTGCCAATTTGGGTTGTTAATCAATTGGTAGATCCAGATACTAGATTTAGTGGTTCAATGATGTGGCCTGGAAGTTGTCATGCTTATGGACAAGGACACAAACAAGCCAATCAACCAACTTACTGTGTAGATTACAAACCTTCAATGAATTTTACTAGTCGAATAAACACTGCTCTTTCATGGCTTACTAGTCCAACTGCCCCAGCAAATTTAATCTTACTTTATTTTGAAGAACCTGATGAATTAGCTCATGCCTTTGGTCCAGAGTCCTCCGAAGTTCTTCAAGCAATTGAAATAGTTGATAATACTACAGGCTATCTTGTGTCCCAATTGAGGAGCCTTGGTCTCTACGAGCATGTAAATTTCTTGGTTCTAAGTGACCATGGATTTGTCCAAGTAGAACAGTCTAAAATTATTGATCTTGACTTTCCAGCCTATGGGATCAATACAACACTTTTTACGCATTCTGGTGGCTCACCAACTTATCAAATTTTACCTAAATCTGGGCAAAAGGATACAGTTTATAATCAATTAAAAGAAGCCCAACAAACTCACAATTTGAATTATAGTGTTTATCTTAGAGAGGAGTTAGCCATTGTTAAAGAACATTGGCACTATTCTAGTAATCGGAGAATAGGCGAAATTTTCCTAATTGCAGATTTAGGTTGGGTTTTTGGGGATTTTCTTGGACCAAATGGGAAAATGGCCTATTGGGATCAAAAATATAATCGTACACGTAAGTTGTAAATACGAAATTCCAAAATATTCGACCACCAGATGAAGAAAGCACCAATACTGACTTTTTTTCTTTTTTTCTTACATACAGATACTCCTTCCATAGTCTATGGTACTCATGGTTATGATAATCATTATCAAATTATGCATCCATTTTTTATTGCTCATGGTCCATCATTTTGGGGAGATGGGAGAGAGGTTGAGCCGTTTGATTCTGTTTCTATTTTTAATTTAATGTGTAAACTACTCCAAGTACCTGAATCACACGTTCCTGGGAATAATGGAACAAATAGTACTAATAATAATGGCAGTCCGAATCCTCTTCAACAATTACTTTCAGATCAAGAGGAATCAAGTAATTTTGGTTTAATGGTTGGTGCTAATGGAAAGGAAAGTCAAAGGAAAAAATTACAAATTGTTGGATTTGCTGTTGGTAAGGATTGTAGTACATATTCAGAAACAGAATAATAAATGAAAGTTGGGCAATTTTATTTTATTATCATTAAACTTTTAATTTTAGTTGGTGCTCTAGTCATTGGTACAATTATTTCTGTATATATTTTCATATCAATTGGACGGGATTGTGGGAAGAAGAGAGAGATAAGAGGAAATGGTGGAAGGTATTACAAACACGCAGAAAAACTAATACAAAACAAATGCATGCACCAAATTACACTAACCCAGTACAGCTAAATAGCTATAATGATAGCAATAGCAAAGGTTTTACTTTCACTTCTATTTTTGGTAGCATTTAGATTACTCATTTACTTCCTAATTTATTGCCTATTGGAAATAAGCATTTCAGTATTTCTATTAATTATTATGGTTTTGCTTATGCTATTGCTATGCATTCTTGTGCTCTGTTTTAATGGTGATTGCTTTTTACTTTTCTAATTTATGGTATGGCATTGACAATTTGAATTGAAGTTTATTTTATGCTCTTTTTAATTCTGTAAATCATTTACTACTACAGATATGCACAAAGATATAATAGAATTAGGGCAGATTCAATTTCGGATTCTGAACTTTCACATTATATCGCGACCAAGCAAATTCCAAAGGATGAAGAATTGATCGAGCTAAAAGTTCATCATAATATGGATGAACCTATAGTCCTAAAATCTACAGCTGCATAGTTGGATTTTTTTTTAAATAAATACAATGCACAGTTTTTATTTTGTAATTTTTATACCTAGCTTTGTTTTAATTTTTCGGCTTTTTTATCGTGATTTGTTTTGTGTAAATAAACGGATTGGCATTTTCTAAAAAAAAATTGCAAGTAAATAAATTCGTTTAACATTATTTTAATTTGATCTTTATACTTTGAATGTATAGGAAATATGTTCGACTGCATGTTTCAAAACGAGGAGAAAGAAAATGTACAACAAATGAATTAACTCAAGGGACTGCTATTAATATTAATCATAATTTTGGAGATACACATGAAAATGAGGAAGAGAAGTCATTATTACTTCGTCGTTTCTCATTATCATCTGAAGATGAGGATAATGAATGGCAACAAACAAAGCTCCAATCATCTTCATCAGCATTTGTATAAATTCTTAATAACAACTGATATGTATTGTATTAAATTATATTTTATGCACACATATTTATTGAAGTATTTTCGTAATGTACATGAAGTGAATACTTTGTAAACATTTTGCATAGTGAGTGTCTTTGTTTCTCCGTTCATCCAAGTCAATAGATCCATTTTATATCTTTTAGTCTATAGTATAAAAGTAGTAATTCTTAATTCTCTTAATCTTAAGCATTTTCTGTTACTCAGAATTTAATCAAATCACACAGATCCAAAACCTTGAAATAAATAAGAAATAATGCATGGTTTTTCTTTGATTTAAAAATACATTACGAGAACGTCATTTTTATTAGCTAGACTTGAACATTCAGTAACCTGAATTTGATATCATAGATACTAAAAAGGATGCCAGAAATGGAAAGATCGGGAATTGTTAATTTGTTCAAAGATTATTTTTCGGATGAAAATATAATGAAATATCAAATAGCCATACGAAAGGATAGTTAACGGAAGCATGTAATAATGGAGAAAGTATTTTGGGGGAAAGTAATTTCGGGGAATGAAAAAGGGGGAAAGGTAACTTCGGGGAACGGTAACTATGGGGGAAGTAAATTAGGAGAATAGTAATAAAGGGGAAAATATAGGAATGAATTAACATAACAAAAATGCTTAACTTAAATTACATTACTAGACAAATATTGCATTAGTATTATTTCCGAACTTAAATCTTACAATATATCTTTTGCTTTCTCGTATAGTACATTACGGGAATGTCATATAATTTGCCTAAATTTCCAGAATGGTTTGAATGAGCTGTAGATAAGTTTAATAACTGTTCATAATTTGGAAATAATAGCATTGAATTTTGGTCAAAAATACTCGGTTTTAACCTGGTATCAAAGAATTAGCTTTTTCTTGAACTAGTGAAGTAACTTAAATCGAGCAAACTTGATATGGAAATTCATTCCTATATTTTCCCCTTTATTACTATTCTCCTAATTTACTTTCCCCATTTTTACCGTTCCCTGAAATTACCGTTTTCCATTATTAATTCCCCGAATTTACTTTCCACCAAAGTTTTTTCCCCATTATTAACGGATACGATAGTTAACTCTTGTATATACTCAAACTAAATCGTATCGCATGAAGTAATGAAGTAACACGTATGAAATGTACACACATGAATTAATCACGTAGAAAAAATGATTTTATTCATACAATACGAACCAAACAAAAGAGCGTAGTGAAAATCAAAAACGTCATGTAGTTATGCTTACATATAAATAGGATAATACATATGATAAGTAAACTTTTTAATTGATTTTAAATCAAGTATTTCCAACTCCATGTTACGTAATAATACGAACACTTGGAAAAAATAAATAATTTGTTGTATGATGAATTGTAGGAACCAAGCTCATCTTTGATGCTGTTGATACTAACACATTTGGAAAGGAAATTGATGTCATTAGTATTATCATCTTCGTATAAGGAGAATGTTCTTACAGAAGCCGAAGTCCGAGCATTCCGAACCACAATTGAAACAATACTATAAACTTATTCTTATTACTAGCTTGCTAACTTATTCTAATCTAATTTAAACTGTCATAATCTGAAACATTTAGGACTACAATGTACAAATTGAACTATTTGTTTTTCTATTTTAACAGTTTTTTTTTGCAGTTTGGTCGCTTATAGCTTCCATAACATGATACATGATAAACTGAACTTTAGAACTAAAGTATAGCAATTTACCTTTACTATCGTAATAGCTTTGTGTTTGTACGAACACTGTTACGGTTTTGTGTTCACAGTCCAAGTCCATTGTGTCTGCCACAAATGACAGTGGAGAGCGGACAACTCAAGAGGAGACAAGAGCTTATACCATGATTGCTACATTCAACTAAAAAGATTAGAAAATGAAAATACAGAAAAAAATCCTTAAATTATAAAGATAAGATAATACATACATATAGTAAAATAATTCAGCTAAAGTTAAGTTGTTTGAGAAATTTTAAGCCTGTTTTCTATACCCATACTATCCATTGGGTTTAAACAATAAATTAACTTCACTTCCTTGGAACTACTGTTGTAAGTATTGACGAGAATAACTATGATTCTAGTGATAAACAAAAATTCTCCAGAATAATTCTAATTTCTAAGCTAAGTATTCAAAGTAGATGAATAATAAACAATTTCGTTTTCTTATGGCTTAATTAAAATGAATATTTTAAGATATGCTCTACCTCCACTACCAAACCAATCTAGGAAAGCAATTTCATTGCAAAGTAATGTTTTACTTACATGCTAGAATTTATAAATTCACTATTGCTATTGAATACTTGATGCGGCACTTCAATTTTCAAAGTTGTCATCAAGATATTTGATTTGATTCTTATCCATCCACATCGTAATTGTTTTGAAATGTTCCTTACACAGTGGTTGATTTGATAGTCTATTCTCGCGCAGGGAAGCAATCCGTGAGGCTTGTATTAAATTATCTATACTAAGCAATAATACATTATCTTTATCGCTAAGAAAGCGAATCTGAATTATATCGTAATATAATGGTTTGAATTCTAATGTAATATGATGGTTGGATGAAAGTATTAAGTACAACCAAATGAATTACGAGTTTATTACATTGATTTACAACTCAACTAACTAGCTTATATTATTGATTTTAATTAGTCTAGCTTCTGTAAATTAACTTATCTTATGGTTAAAATTAGCTTAATAATGCTTATTATTCCTACTGTAGTGTAGTAATGTACCTGTTTTCTTAAAGGTCTTGCTTTCTAAATCTTATTTTACTTTTGATTAAAGTATCTTTGCCAAAAAATTAATTTTCGTTATTGTACTATTCTTAAATTACACTAAGTATAAATTAACATCATTGCTTACACAAACTTCATACAGTTTTAATTTAATTCTGACTCCTTGAGAATACTGTGTATGGTAATTTATAAATACAATATAAGTTTATAGACAATAGTACGATATACATGGTTAATAGACTATACATCAAGTGCTATATTTGTATTTTGAAATTTGGTTTGTATGTGTTAGAGGTAAATACTAAGGTAAGGTAAGTCGAAGATGGGTTAAATCGGTCCATTAAATAGTTACTTGGTGTTTTCAAAATTGGAGACCAGCGGTTTTCCTTAAGGGATTTTACATGTTAATTTACATTTTTATGAAATTTTAAAGCCCAAAATTGTGATAATGAGCCATTGGTCGGGCCTTTTCACGTATATGAATTGTTTTTTTTTTTAATTGAAATGTAGGGAAATGGTAATAATGAACCTTGAGTCGAGCTCTTTACTTATGTTTTATTGATACTAGGGACCATTCATAAATTACTTAACACTAAATTTTCAAATTTTCGACCTCCTCTTGTAAATCACTTTCTCCAACCATTACAGAGATACTAGTTGTCACGCAATATTCTGAACCCCCTTACCCCGGTCTTGCGTTACATAATTAATCAATGACCCTCTACCGAAATGTATTTAAAAAAACGAGAATGTTGACAATATTTTCTACAATATATTGCATCACTCCAAGACAGAACTCCTTTGTTTCGACACAATACATTGATCCAATGTTGACTTGTATTGGGCGAAGTGATAAACCAATTGCTCGTAGCTCATTCGAATCAGATTTCCGAACATATCCAATGAATTCGTTGCTTCTAACCGTGATTTCGCACGCATTGTTTGTTATAACATTTATAAGAAATAATGCTACAGCATTAGCACTAAACATTGCAGCAACGTAAAGTGGTATAATTGTTGCGAAACGAATCACCAGAACAGAATTCAAACTTATAACTAAAAACAACTGCCAATGGAGAGTCAGCAACACTAACCGAAATTCTGCATTGAAATGAGCCATTAGAATCCGTGTTTCCTGATAAATAGTTGTCAGCGCCAAAAATATTTTGTTGTGATTCATCCTTTTGGAAGCTAAACGAATTTGGGAGCTGCAAACAATGATTGATTTTAGTTTATCATTGTTTTACAAAAGTAGATGTGTCTATTTGTTTACAAATTCAAGATGAAAAAATGATAGCTTACCTCACGGTAGAAATGACTGCACCATTAACTTTCAGAACTAAGACAAAGAATAGACCTACCAAAACAGCCGAAAAGCCAATCTGGCACGCAAACACTGCGGCGGTGATCCCAAAGTAACAGTGTAGAAGTTCTTGTATGAAATCAGGATTCCCATACAGTGCGTTGACAAATTGATTATAAAAATCAAATTGTCTCATGAGAATTGAAAGGGGTGGAGCTGCGAAGGGCACACATGAATATGTGCTCCATTCAATTATTCGAAGTAAGATTTCGAATTCTGATTTTTCAATTTTTTTCAATATTTGCTCTAACAAGATCATCAGTCATTCAAAATATTGAAATAGTTATAATATTTAATTGTATATTAACTTACCATGATGTTGGACCATTTTGAGCATCTTATTCAAAGTTTTCATGATGTAAGGATTCTTTAGAATGACGAGCGCTCGAAACGTTACGAAATATTGCATTAGCGCAACCATGTTCACATCAAGTACCAGAAATTCCAACTGCAAGTTGTTGCTTAACCAAAGTCCAGTCGTAAAAATGACAAGTAGAAGTATCCCACCAATTAAGCTTCCAATTGATTGAAGATGAAACTGCCACATCCGTTTAACAGTGTTTTGGAATCCAATACTTTTATTTCTTTTAAAGGGGATTAAGCCCATCTTATAACAAGTATTGTAATAAGAGCAGAATCGGTTAAACTCTTTTTCGAAAACCATGATTCAATTGTATGAGTGATTCTGTATTGTAGTGTCCTTACGATTTCAAAATATCAAGTGAAAGTTCTATTCCAGTTATTTTCACATTAGGCCATTACAGTGGTTTCATTAAAAGTCTGATAAAATCTTAAGTTCTGGTTATTAATAATAATGCACAGCCATTTGCATTACACATCACTAGATTGAACAAAAAATCGCCCGTGAAATTAACTAAAAAACCAATTTATGGCCTAATAAATAAAAAACCAATTTATGGCCCATTTAATAATAATGAAATTCCATTAACCTGAGCCTCAATATTCCTGATAATTTTTTTTTTCATTTTATACATACACAAAGAAAGACATTGAACAAACTCATTTAAATCAGTAATATTTTCATTAGTGTTGTAGTTTCCCTATTTTAATATTTTCAACATCCTGCACACACGTCAGCATTCTAAAATTTAATCCGAAAACTTTGCAATTGATTTTGATACTCAAGAAATGACTTCTAAAAGCGTTTGTTCTATAGTATAAATGCCAAAACAATTTGAGTATAGTTATCATCCAGGAAATCATGAGGCTGATGGGAATTAATAAATAACTTCATGATAAAAGCACACCAACTGTATTATATTTCAATTTATTATGTATTAGAATGTTTGAATACTAAGCTAATATTAACACCCATTTTAACTATCGTCCAAGATTACTAAAGATACAAGTTTTTTTTTAAATTGGACTAAATATAAGCTTGGTTACAATGAAATCTGGATATGATCAGATCCATTTTGATTTTTAACGATCACTTTCATTTAGAATGTCTATTAGTTCTTTCATAACCAAATCCGCAAAATTTCGAGCCTCAACTTGGTCTTGGAACATGTCAGAATTAGTTGTTAAATGTACTCTTAATTTGTCAACGTATGTTATAAAGGCTATGCTGAGAGCTAAAACACATCAAAAATACATATAAGCAAAGACCCCCATTATTTAATTTAGTGATTACGACCTGAACTTACTGATATTACTTATTAGACAACTGAATCCACCGGTTTCTACTAGAGTTGAATTCCCAAATTTAAGTTGATTTAACACAGGAGGAAGGTTCGTAAACAATGTTGGCATTGCAGAAAAAGATACTAATTTAGCCGCAATATAATTTGGTAAAGTTGTAATCCAAACCATCCAAAATTCCAAAAAAGAATCCCGCAAATATGGACGATTCCCATAGCTTATGATGTCATGGATATTTCGCCTGCTTTCACTCCGTCGTAGCCTCACGGCTGTATGTACTATTCTATTGCGTAACAAAGTTGTTCCCTCGTCCGATCCAGGGGTTGTAATGCAGTTAATAGTAAAATTTTCACTTGATGTGTGAATAAGAGAACTTTTTCTTACTGCTTTATTAACTGCATCAAGCAACAAAGCACTGGTTGACACACCATCTCGCCTTGGATTGAATGCTTTCAAGATGGAGGGATTTATAGTTCTTGTAGATCGAACAAGAAAAACTTTCCTTGGTTGTTGTCGATAACGTTGTTTGTTTACATAACTTCTGTAAAAAAGTAATGTAATCAAGCAATATTTACTGTAAATAAATGGACCGTATACATATACAGTTATTTTTTTATATAACGCGTGTAAAAACTGCCATTTATTGACCACAGTCTTGATGGGCTGAACCAAATGAAAGTCAAGTTGGTTATTCAGCATAATTTTTCCTAATAACATTAAGCTGACACCATCACTGTAACTATGATGCATTCGAAGTGTCACAAGAGTTTTGTCATCTTCACCCAAAGGTATAAGCAAAATTTCCCACTGTGGTTGCAAACTTGACATTGGCCGTGCAACCAGATAAGATTCAAGTGCAGAATCCAGTTCTTCATTTCCGCCACATGACAAACTTGAAAGCTGAATGACATGGTTATGAATCGAAAACTTTTTATCTAATTTGAACCAGCAATAGCCAAAATAGCTAGGTTTTAATAGGAGGTGTTTCAAAGTTTTATTCATGTTGCAAATGTCTTCTAATTGTTGTTTTATTGTATCTAGATTTAAACTGCCTTTAATTACGCCGTAAACAGTTAAATAAGGATACTGATTTGCGTTCCAATTAAACGCACCACTCCACGTTGAACCTAATCTATAATGTTCATCTGGAAAGAAAGCACGGTACATAAATTGTGCAGAAACCCGAATAAGTTGATTTAATCCAAATATAGGATAAACAACTGTGAAAAAGACTATCAGTACAATAATTTGAAAAAGAATAACAGAGATCGGAGTTAACATTGTTATTGTTTAAGCTTTCTAAGTAACAGTTTCACTGATAAATTTTGCTTGATGTAAGCTGTTAAAGCACTTATGAAATATTGGAAATGGCAATGTTATTCGGACTCCGGATCCAAAAATAATATATCCATTCGTTGATTTTAATGATTGAGTAAATGTTTATGTAATGCACGTTTTTTTTATTGCTATATTCAACCTCCAGATTTATCTCTTTTCTCATAATTATAAAAATTACCACCAGACCAAGCAGGGCCCGCTCTGCCTGAAATTAATACTGTGAACTCAGCGGTACTAAAAATTCAATAACTTGCACAACCATAAAGTTATTTTTTGTTGTAATTCCCACGGCTAAACTGTTTTAGCCCGACCCAAGTTGTCCTTGTCAAAATCAACAAAGTGGTTCGCGACGAATAAAAAGAAGAATGGGGGTCAATTTTTATAAAGTATAGATTGCATGCGTTTGGGTTAAACCAAAAGTCAAGTTCGTAAATGGGCCAAATCGGCCCAGGGGTAAGGGAAGCTTCCCGGACACCTACCCCTAAAAAAATTGACTGAATAAATCATTAACTTTCCTTATGGGATTTTGCATGTTAATTTTTTTGATACCTTTGCATATTTTTCAAAAAGTTCTAAAACCTGTTACTTTACGGTGGGTTGGGCCCTTTAACATCTATAGATAGGTTAATTCGTATGAGCTTGATGATTGCATTTTATTGAAAGGTTTTTTGGATAAAGAAACCAGTAAAATAGGACGTATCATGAATGGAATTGCATTTCACATGAAAAGCAATTTAATAAACAATAATTACAAAATTTTTACATAAGGCATAAGTCGTTTAAGTTACAAGACTACTCCAAACTTTCTTCTTGATATTTGTTATGTATCCCAAAATGTATTTGCATATTTTACGTATGTAATATTGTACTTTGTACTCTCTAGTCAATCTAACTTGGACCCCATGGCTCATCCTTTTCAAGCCAAAAAGCGATACTCTTCTAAAGCTCATACAATACTTTATACATATATTAAATTGATAGTTTAGTTTACTATTTGCTCATTCATGTATCAACTAGAACTCGGCCTAGCTTTGCCGTCCACCAATAACAAAAAGGCAAAGCGAGCTTTGCTGGGTTCTACTTTTAAATTAGGTTAATCAATTTGTTATTATTCATAAGTTCGTTCAACTTAGTTACATTCAATTCTGTGTACAAGCCTATAAAAACACAGTACCGTAGTACCAAATTAAAAATTTTGTTTTGCTTTATGAGAATTTTCCGGGCTCCTTGGGTATGGATTAAGTTAGGTTAATCGAACCAAACCTAACAAACTACTAGAAAAAACTTGGGCTTTATATGCATACAGTTTCTGTGATCTGAGCGAAGAAAATTTCAATTATCACGTTATACACTTAGAATTGTAAAAAATATTTTTCGCTCACTAAAAACTTCTACCTTCACGAACTAAACTTCGCTCAAATGACTTAACTAGGAAACTTAACTACTTAATGCTAATAACTTATTCTAACCCTACCAGAAGGCTATACTGAGGGATTGGTTGCCAAAGAGCACACATCCCCTCAATACACTTACCTTAAACTTATGGAAGTAAATAAATTCTTTTTGGACTTCAATTTGCCCTGTGCAAGTTCAGTGACAGTTTTATGCTCATAGAAAGGTGACAGAAGACGTCCAAACAGAATTTATTTATTTCCGTAAGTTGAAGGTAAGGTTTCATTAAGTTTGGTTAGGTTTAAGAGATTGGTTCAGTTAAATTAGGCTTGGTTCGATTAACAACTTAATGCTTAACCAAAGGGCCCGGAAAAATGCTCATCAAGCCCGACAAAATTGTTAATTTGGTACTACGGTACTGTGTTTTTATATGCTTTTACACAGAAGTGAATGTAACTAAGTTGAACGAACTTATGAATAATAAGTTGACGAACCTAATTTAATTTAGATTTGTGCTATTCTAATAATTCAGTTCATTTACAAACTGAACAGTTGCGTTTAGCCAGACAATGAACTAATTCACTTGTTGTAAAGCTTTCCAACTTTAAAAAGCAAAATGCCTGGATTGATTTTATTAGATTTTTGCTCAAAGTTATAAATATTATATTTTCTGTTTTCAAGCTGAATTCGTTGTCGTAAGCTTTTACGAATATTTTCAACTTGGTCTGAAACTGGATGAAATTCCTCCAGTTTGGTTTCGTATAGAAAGATGTAAGTTATATCATTGGAATTTATCAGATATTTTGTTCAGTAAGTCTAACTAATTCGTTCCTAAACCTTAGTTGATGTTGGATTTGACTATTTATAATCTCCAGTTAGGTCTGTTCATCCTATCAGCTTTTATGTCAATTCAATGTGAAACTGCTGGTGACAAATCAGATTCAGAACCTTGTCATGTAAATTCTTTTTCAATGATCCTCTATGCACATGGGTTATTTTGGGGTTTATCATTGGTAAGCTAAAGTTTTAGCTTGTGTGTGATGTACCAGTGGAATTTATGTCAAAACTTCTTGTTATCTTTATGCTCTTAGGTTTCTGACCAATACATCCAATACCAACACTTGAAAGTGCGCAGACGATCATCAAGCCCGACAAAATTTCAAATTTGGTACTACGGTACTATGTTTTTATAGGCTTGTACACAGAATTGAATGTAACTAAATTGAACCAACTTATGAATAATAACAAATTGATGAAGCGAATTTAATTTAGATATGTGCTATTCTAATAATTCAGCTCATTTACAAACTTAACAGTAGCGTTTAGCTAGACCATGAACTAATTTACTTGTTATAAAGCTACTGAACATAAATTCCATTCTACAAAACAATGTAAAAGTTTGCTTTTTTTTATTAGAATTTGTAGTCTTTTAATAATATTAAATGTTTTCAAATCCAAATCCTATGGAAGTCCAGAACCAGAACTGCTAGAAGACTCAATCTAAGAAGTGAAATCCTTCTACCCTGTAATCCAATTATCATAGTCTACAAACATAAAACGTGTAGATGAAATAGGTGAAAAAGTTATACAAAGTGAAGTTGGTGGTAGATTAAAGGATTTGGATATTAATAGTAAAAATTATGATTTTAATGTTGTTATACTGGTTCAATCGTTAGTGTAAACTTGGTCTAAAATATTACTGTATTATTAATTGGGGCTGGGCCAGCCTTGATTAGTGATACATTAAAATTTTCGACCAAGTTTACACTAACAACTGAACCAGTCCCACCGCCCCCAACAACATGAAATTCATAATTTTTGCTGGGACTATTAACATGGTAACCGGCATTGTTGTTTGTTTACAAACTCGCCGGTTGACTATGCTTAAAAG
>JAQGCY010000616.1:0-15671 GCA_034700645.1 Xenylla mediterranea | reverse complement strand
CTTTAGAACAGCTAACACATAGTAAGCGCTTTCTTAAATTGATGCATTTCCTCGATATCAGAAATGTGTATAATTGTCCTCTTCTTCTATAGATTTTACCCGATTAAAATATGGGGATTCAGACTAGCAAATACTCAAACCTAAACCCCAACCCTGACTATCATCAGACGTTACGAGTCCAGTCCCTTACCCCAATACTTACTACAGTAGTTATAGTTATATTATTCTATAAGTAGACATAGAGTAGGTTTTTTAAAAAACTGTTTTCTACGGAACCTAAATTTCTTGTTCAGAAAAGAAAAGATTTACCATATATTCATATTTCATATATTATACTATTAACCTTAAGAAAGAAAAAAATTTTGCCTGCATTGTTACACAAACACAATTTATAATAACTAATAGCCAAAAAAAATTAATCAAGCCTAAAATGGAAAGGGTATTGAAAATTTAAATTGTACTTTTTGTTTGATTGTAAGTGTAACTTATGGATGTTCTATTATTAATTATTATATTCTATAAAATATTCAAACTATACTTCTTCTTGAGCATTTTGTTTAGATTTGATTAAATCAAAAATCAGTCTAAACTAGGTCTCACAAAAAAAAACCTCAAAAGATAAAAGAACAAACGATGCAAAAATAATCATTTGTAATAACTAATAATAATAATAACTATGAGAAACACACAGATAAAAAAAAAGAAACATTACATTTTCATATTTTTTATTATATCCAAATTAAAAATTGATGTATAACAACATACATACATATTTTTTGGTTTGTTTTTGTTGTATTTTTTTTCTTTAAAGTTTACTCTACATGTTGTTTAGAGAAGAAAATAATAATAATGATAATAAAAAGAATGAAATTATGGGTCAAAGAAACCCATTAAAAAAGAATGGTAAAGTTTAACAAACAAACAAACAGTAGTAACAACGAAACAAGACTGCCCCATTGCCCCATTGTTCATCCATTGTTCCTTCACCTTAATCTTCTAGCTTCACGTTCAGACTCAAGGAGTGTAAGGATATCCCCTTCACGAACTGGGCCCTTGACATTCCGAATAATTTGACGATTTTGCTCACCCAAAAACTCAACTTTGACTTGTGTACATTGGCCCTGGGATCCAGTCCGGCCTAAGATTTTGGTTACCTGTAATAAAACGAATAATCTGCATCAACTATAAGAATCAAATTCATTCATTAATGCATGTTCATGTCCATCGGACAATGGACATGGGATACCGGTCAATGGTCTGGTTACCCAGATGTAATGCAATATAAAAGATTGGTTAAACTTACACGTGCTAGCACAACTGGTTTTTCCATTGTTCTTTCCTTTTTGTTGAGTTGATACCCTTGAGGTCAAATGAGGTCAGGTCAAGTCCAAGTGACAGGAAATGGGAACTCGGGAACTGAGATCTGGTGCCGACAAGGAAGAATATGAATATAGTAGAATGGTTTTTTCTTATACTAATTCAATGAGCAAAGGCCTGCCTCACTCGACAATTCTCCACTACAGATTACATTACAGAAAGCAACAGCAGAACACGAGGACTAAAATTCAGTAATTGAGCAAGTGCGAGACTGTTAACAGAACTTCCTAACAGAGGCCAGTACAATACAATCCAAAGCGTCTACTTTTCTTATAGTTACAATACAACTTTTTTCCAAGCTTTTACAACAATAAGAACAATAATTGTAATAATGGTCATTGTTTATTGTTTACAGTTCCACTAATATCCAACAATGCAATGTTCTTGCTCAAAGCATAAGGGATAATAAATTTTAGTAATTTTAGGTATAGAGACTTTACATAGAAATTTCCTGTGCTTCTTCAGCCTTCAGGATTAATTTTTGGATTAATTGCATTTGCATTACAATTTTTACATAAATTCAAATTAGTTATTCTTATTCTCTTAACCTCTTCTTCTCCACTCCAACAAGTATAACTTCTTTGAAAGTATTCTCCAAACCCAGTTATAATTGCTAAAATAATTCCAATAAACAAAATAAAAAATACTCCACCTAATTTAGTAACAGTGAGCCCTTCGGTTGGTTTAGTTAATTTATCCTAAAGGAAATGTTATAGTATCAGTATTAGGAAAACCGATTTAACCGAAACACCCATTGTAAATTTTATACTGCTTACCTTTGGGGATTCACATTCATTTTTACTATGCCACCATTTTTGCTCCTGTGAATCAAACCAACCAGTTTCCAATAAATCTATAATAGCCAAGTCAACATCTCGTTTGAATCTTGAAATACAAAATGAAAATTATATGATTTGTATGCTGATAATTAATGCATTATTAGTTATTTTATTACTGAAATGGAAGGTTCAGATTCATTGCAATTCCTAGGCCACGTAAATCAAAGGTTTCTCCGACTCCGACCAAATCGCAAGGCTTTTTGGAACTAAGGTAATCTATGTCAATCCGATCTGTAAGATGGACGTATTTACCTAAACTCAATAGCAAATTCGGTCGATTTTACTCATTTGGAATTAAAGTAATACTGTATTTACAAATTGTTATAACCATAAAAGATCTCACCTTTCTTAAGTCTAACATGCTCCACTATTTCTTCAACAGTAAAGAATAAATCTTCAGGTAAGTCGTTTTGATCCAAGTGTTTATACATTTTTTGATAAACAGGAATTGTGGAATGCTGGGTGATAAATATACGTGATACATTACATAAAAATATCCATAAATGGATTTTAGCAAATGAATCATACCTTCAAAAATCCCATAATTGAGCTATAGCGCTTTGCTCCATATTCAATTTCGTCTTGATTAACCAAATCATTAACTGAAGTGATTGGATGGTTCATCCGGTTAACTGTCATAAATGCAGCTAGGTTAGCAGCGTAGCACGAAATAACAATAAAGCGGAATAATCTCCACGTACAGCAAAGGATTTTACCTGAGACAGAACTGATAGGTAGTTGGAACAATTAAATTAAATGTATACTCTATTGGTTTATTACAATGATTTCCTTACCGATTATAATTTTCATTTTCAAATAACAACTCATAAGTCTGACCTAATGATTTGTAGTTTTTGAGTGATTGCTTGCTTTCATTGTTTTTACCCTTATCTAGAATATAATAGTTCAGAATTCGTAAAATATTTATTAATATGGACGCTAGCAAAATATACATCCATGTTTCAAATTTAAATGGGTTCAGAAAATTCCAAATTTGGGATTTCCAATCTTCAATTTCTGAACGATATGCTAAAATACCATATCCACTAATATAGAACGGGTAAAAAAAATGTACAAGTTTAAGTCGTTTATTTGTAATAGTCATATCTGCTACGGCCATATCAACTTCCTACAAAATTTTGCAAACAATACTACATTCAAAGTAGATTTTAATATTATATTTTTTTTTATATATGCTCTTACATTTCGAACAATTTGTCCAACCATTCCTCTATAATCTTCTGCTATAATCGGTTCTATATCGTTAGCGTTCTTAACCAAACTTACATGGTTAATTTCATCTATTAAAAGAGTTTTGATAATAGTAATCGCACTACAAATGAGGCTCACAATTACTCACAATCGAAGCCAATTATTTCAGATAATTTGTCAATCAAATCTTTGAGGTACCCTTCATATTTGTCGTTTTTCTCAAAGGGTGCTATGCCAGGTATTGGGCTGCGTAAACTTATAAATGTTGGTGTCTGCAATTATTTGTATTGTTTATGAATAATATACTCTCTAAACTCAACTAAAAAGTTAAACATACCAAATTTGTAATAACACGGTAGAATGGTTTTCTTTGAGTCAAATTTAAACTTGAAGAATCGCTACATTTGCCTAGAAGATGAGAATTGTTACGATTTAAAATTTATACTTTGCAAGTTCTAATTCTCGCTTACTTAATATAATAAATGTGTAACAATAATAATACTTGATGAATCGTTTGGTTTTCATGTTATGAACAGTTAAATGTTTCTTCTCTTGGTATTTGGAAAAATGTTATTGTTTAAGAATTCTACTGACCAGAATTCAAATTGTATTTCATTTAAATGTATTTTGTAGGTGAAAAATAAAACTGAATTCTTTAGAAATGAAATGTTAATCAAATTGAGTATGCAATTTTGCAAATGGACGATAATTGTGAAACATTTATTTAATTCGCTGCAGAGTAATCAATCTTACGGATTGGGAGTAGGTGTACTGGATGTCGTTCACGCATTAAGCACTATTACTCAAAAATTATTTACACACATACTATGTGTTCAATTTAGGAATTAAATTAATTGAATTTACTGAGCACACAATTTACAAAATGAATTATCAATATGATTTGACATGGTGGAAAGTAATCTGGATCTTTCTTTGGGTAAACTACTATATTAAGTTCGCTCACAGCGTATTCCTTCGCTCTTAACTTAATTTATATATATTCGCTATAGGAAAATCATTCAATAGAATTAATACAAATATGATAGTAGTACTACTTATTTCTACTAGCAAACCTATTAAGACAAAGTTTAGTTTCGAACCGACGACTCAAAAGTTTGCAATTAATTATTTATTGTGTTATTTTCAATTTACTACATCGTTCAAATAATTATTATAATTCAAATTTTGCAGGCGTATGGTAATCAAGAGTGGTTTTGTGTTCAATTTGATTTGTGTTGTAATTTTGGTTTCGGTCGATTTCTTTGTATTCATAAATTGAGTTTTTAATCCTCTGCTTCAGCATAAATAATGGCACGAATTTCAGTCCATGTTGGGAGTTGCTGGTCTTGATCATTTCCATTGTTCTCTTCCTCTTGGGGATCCATCATTTGTTCCTCCACTGGAATGGCTTGTTCAAAAAACCAACCCAAAGGATTTGCTCTAGTCGGGGCGGAATAGAAAAAGGCAGAATAGTATCGGCCAAGTCCAGTGAATAAAATTACACCTATATTCATTTGCAAAATTTTGACAGAATATGGATCCATGAATTGATTCCCGTAGAATTCCTGAAAATTTAATGTATTAGAAATTTAAACTTTGCACTCAATTATATGGAAAACAAAATAGCTACTAACAATTAAAAGGTAGACGATCAGACCGATGATGTAAAACCAAAATAATTTGATAAATTGGGCTAGTTTATCAATATACTCCTGGACATGGTGGTATCGATTGGGCTCATTGATTTGCCAAATTCGTTGTCGAGCTTCTAATAATTGTGCTCTAGCATGTGGAGTGATAATTACTGGAACCGGATTAACCTTAAAGGTTTGAACTTGATTTTCCATAAATTCAAGAGTCCAGGAGTCCATATTGGATAGGTAAAGATAAAGGGGATTCGGATTGACCCATGTATTCAATTCTTCCATATTTCCCAAAGAACGATAAAAATCCTCGATTAAACAATCAACAGGATAAGTCCGAGAGCAAATGGCTCCAATTTGAATATATTTATCACAAATTGGACAATATTCCTTATGAGTAAGATACCACTTGATGCAGTGAGTACAGAAGCAATGTCCACAGGAAAGAATGGAACTACCAATGAAAATGACATGGCAAATTGGACAAACGACATGGGCCTTCATAGACTCGATCAATGCTATAAAAGCTCGAACCAACAGTCCATACTTTGTCAACTGCAGTTTTATTTCCTCACTTGACTTCCGAATAACTTGAGCCGACTCCATATTCGTAAAATTTTCAATTCAGAGTCTTGAACTTAAATGACTGTTGTAGCAGTAACACAGAACCAGTTTCCCTTAAAAATCTGCAAAAAATATTCCTGTATAGACTAATTTATTATACCTTATTCAAAACTTACTCGTCATAATTGCTTTGGTCAAAGTCCAGGATATTTAGCACTTATATAAAACCCTATTTCTGATAGAAACAAAAATATTAAAAGATTGAATCAGGAGGGCATCTGGAAAATCATGATGAAAAATTGTCAAATATATCAAATAATCAAATTTTGTTTGGCTTCATTCAAACAAAACACTGAGGATTACCATGGCATATTACCGTACATATATCAACAAAGCTATGTGATGTAAATCTTAGAAATTCTGTGCTCGTGCTTATGCGATTCTTCAATCAAATGATGCATTGATGCATTTTGGTTTAAGTATTATGGAACCTTTTATTTTGCTTGTTAAACGCATTTACTGGAGTTCCTGTTCTCGAAGCTAAACTATGTTTAAAATTTATAGTTTTACGATTAAAACTTAAGTCAAGAAATGACAAATACTTCTAACAGTTTTTAAATGGTTCAATTCTGAATGCAACTTTGCTTAGGTTTTCAACAATAGATATGATTTTTTTCGCCGGCTTGAGTGAACTACTTATTAAAGTTACTTTATTTGTTTCAGTCCATCAATTCAATCAATTACTCATTTCTTAAAAAGTATAAAAACTTATAGCTATCAAAAATCTCAAATATGGTTTTGAGCATCAAATCTTATTTAAACTATTATATACTGTATTACTTATTTAATTCAATTCGTTAAAAACCCATCTTACATCAAATATTGTAAGGTATAAGGCGTGTAAATATATTGTAAAAGGCAGTAAAATAAGACACTACTTGATCGTTTGTCGTATTTGTAAATTAACATGTTGTGCCTGCAATAACTTGTTGAGTTGGATTTTTGGTAATTTGAGTTCTGCTTCCACTATTGTTAGAATTCTTATAATATGGATGAGTGTAGTTGCTTTTTGATGTTGTAGCGGAAACAATATTACACGAAAGATTACTCGAATCATCTTGAAGTCCATCAGAATAAGCGTGAATTAGATGATTCGAACTTTCTTCTTCTTCTTGATAAGACCTAATATCGTCATCTTCAATTTCCTCTGATGTGGATGAACCAAGAAGAGTTCTAAACGTACCATTATTAGTACAAATGCTAGGATTTGGATTACTTGTAGGAACTTTCAAATACTGCTCAAGGGAGGATAGCTTGGACACATAGCTTACACACGATCTAGGTGGTCTATATTGCCCCGTGTTCCAATAGTAAGGCGGAGGGGTAGGAAGACCAATTTCGTCAGTAGAGGAAGCAAATGATTGTCGTGGAGCTGTGTTCCTAGGGAGAACTTTTGGAATCGGGACCTCATAACCATCGTTCACGCTTAATCCTGAATTTTCATCCAATACTTCTAAATATTTGGGATACGAGTTTCTGGAAGTGTTCCAATTGGAATCTGGGTAATTCGAAGCGTAAGATGAACGGTTACTTTCTGGGATGTCTTCCAACTGTTGAACATTGTTGTCATCTGTGGTTGACTGACTATCCGTTCTTCGACTGTCGTTTGAAATAAATATTTGATAAATAAATTCTAGTTGTGTCAAACAATTTTTAAATGTTGGACGATGTTCAGGATTATATTCCCAGCAACTCAACATTAAGTTGCTTCTACAAAGATACAAAAATATGTGCTTAGCTTAAAGTTAAAGACCTTTCATATAAATAAATGTTCTTACAATCCTTCGGGACAATTTGTAGGCAATGGAAGTGTTCCTCCAGCTTTAACATAATCCAAAACCTCAAGGTTTGTTCGAGCAGGATATGGTTGGTGTCCAAGAGTCATTATCTCCCAAAGTAAGACACCAAATGACCAAACATCAGTCTGCAATTAAAATATTTATAATTTAATTTTGGATGAACTATACATTCGACTGTGTGTTGAGTCGTTTATTTTTTGTCACAAACCTGAGTTGTAAATACTCCAAGTAAAAGACTTTCCGGAGACATCCATCGAACAGGCAATAAACCTTCTCCATCTTTTCTGTAATAATCATTTCTATAAATGTCTCTTGCTAACCCAAAGTCACCAATCTTCACAACTCTTCTGCAAACATTAGAATCTTTGTCAACGAGAATCCGAACAAGGCAATTTCGGGCAGCTAAGTCTCTATGAACGTAATGTTGCTCTTCCAAATAAACACATCCTCTTGCAACATCAAGACACATGCTTAACAATTCTGGAAGTGTGAATGCAGAACTAATGGCATTTTCATTATTTTCAACTGGGGTTCTGTTAGATCGTAAATGTGATAGCAAATCTCCACCACTCATCAACTCAAGTATAAGACAAGGGTCTGAATCCAAGCAAACACCAAGAAGCTGGAGAATGTTTGGATGCCGAAACTGACCCATTAGCTTGGCTTCTTCAATAAACTCTAGTTTCTCTTTGTTTGTGGCACCTTTACGAAGGGTCTGCAAAAGAAGCATAAAATACATTTCTGAAACTGAAATTTCACAAAAATTGTATAATTTCACAAAACCATACCTTGATAGCAACTTTGGTTCCAGTTTGGTCAATATCTGTCTCAACTCTTCCATTCAAATTAGAGCAAAGACCTTCGTAAACTTCCCCAAACGCCCCACTCCCTAACAATGTTCTCAAAGATATTTGGTGTCTTTTTACTTTTTGAATTTGAATCCCTTCAAAATCAATTTCTAGTAGTAATTCTGAAGCATACAAAATATTACTTTGATGCACAAATGATGAGCCTGCAGGTAATTCACGAAGAGTTGCTAATTCTGTTCCTTCTCTTCTTCTTTCACCGTTAACAAGTCCTGGTTTCTCCCCATATTTTCCTCGATATACCCAAGCAAATAAAACTACGAAGAAAGTTAGGATAATGCTTCCCAAACTAATGATTCCGAATATCATTCCAAGACTTTGCGGTTCACCAACAAGTGTTAAATTTCCCAAATATACAACATTACTTTCAGGACTATATTCACCCCAACCATAGTAATTTTTAGCTCGAACTCGAAACATATACTGAGATGCTGGATCTAAATCATCTTTCCCATTAAATTCCCATCTTGGTTCTGTTCCGTTGTAAACGACAAACCATAGAGCTTGGGGATTATTTTGTTCTGATGCGACAAATTTCTGTGCTAGTTCTGATTCTCGTTTTCTTCTATATGTATCATTAGTTTCCCAATCCGGGCTATATTTTAGGATGCATTCAAGACTATATAAATCAACTTTTGCACCATTGTCGTCTGCTCGATCCCAAGTGATTTCATAAAGTGATGGTCCTATTCCTCTAGCAGTTGGAACTCCGGGTCTTCCAGGCTTATCTGCTATAGTTTCAAAATCAAACTGACCTTCCTTTGGCCATTCAAATGCTTGAGAAGGATCACTCTTGTACCACACTAGTAGTCTAAATCCATACATTGTATTAGGTTTGAGGCCGATTAATGTTAAGTTATAAGCTGAGCGAGATGACACAGTATGATTTACTATTTCACTGTAGTTCCAAATTGCTGAGTATCCTATTCTATAATTTATTTGATGTTGAATTATACTGGAGTCAGTTGGCGAAATCCATGACACAGAAAGCAAATCAGGGGTTGAGTTGATAAGTGTGAGGTTATTTGGGTTAGGCCAAGTTAAAATTGTTTTAGATTCACTCTCACTAAATGTATCTCCCTTTTCAGAAAATGCAAGTACATTAAATGAATAATTTCTGCCAGCTTGTAGTTTACTAACATCTAAACTGTATTCCGTATTATTGTGATTACTTTTGGATTCCGTCACAGCCCAAGTCCGTCCTCCATCTTTCCCTTCTCGTCTAGTCAACGAGTCACTAGTTTTCCAATGTACCTCATACCATACTTTTTCGCCATTTAATTTTTCAGGTTGCCCCCATATTACACGAACAGAATTGGGCGTAAGAGATTCTAGTCTAAGGAGTTTAGGTGGTTCTGGAGCTCCAGGAGCTGTTCGTAACATAATTGGTTCACATATAAGTGGAGCTAACCCTAATTCTTCGGCATAATTATTTGTCACCATCACAAACACAGTATAAGTTGTATAAGGATGAAGGTTATTAATTTGCAATAGACTTTTGGTGCTTTTTACCATTCTACAATGGCTTAAACTTGTTGGAGTACATTCCAATATCCCATTTTCGTCTACTGTACCATAATAAACGTTGTAGATAGGATTGGTTACAGATATTCCAAGTTCAGAACAATTGGCAACAAGTGGTTTTGGGAGTTTAAGATGCAATGAGTGATAGGAATTGTTAAATAATATAGGTTCTTGTCGTTCTAGTTTTCCAGGAATGAGGCAATTCCTCTCTAATGAAAAATAAAACAATAATAAATAATTAGACGAATAATTTAGTGTTTACAAAGTATAGTAAGAGCTTTCGAATTCATACCAGGAAATTTTTGAATACTTGGTCCAATTGCTAGCACATCACGAAGAAGCTGTCCGGTACCGTGAACAATTTCTGTTATACCTGCATTACTTACACCCTTTGTGCTAGCATACAAGTTCTTAAAAGAATTGTGATCAACAGAAATCCAATAGACATGATTTTTGTCAGCAGTTATTCGGTGAGGTAATTGATTTTCTCCTAGTCTTCGTAAATCAACAAGTTTGTGACAGTTACATCCTTCTTCATCCGCAAGCCATATAAATTCATGGTCTGAGAGTAGGATTCCTCTGCGAAGATTTACTGATTCTAATCCATTCGTGTCCAAACCAATACCTTCAGTTATTGAAAATACATTGTTGCAAGTACAGTGGGGTCTAGAAAAATGAATATATTGTTTCAAGTGAAATTTGGGCTTTCTTTTGATGTAAACTAACCTGTCTCTTGCTAGAAATTGTTCAGTTGAAATTGCTTCGTTCTTTATTTCTGTATTGTATATTACCAATAGTCCAGATTGAGTGGATGCAGTCCAAAGGATAGAGCTAAAAATTAAATTAAGGATTTTTATATTGATAAAAGGACGTTTTTGTATAAGGGTTTTACCTTGTAAATGGATTAGCTACCAATGACTTTATTGAGTATGGAGAGCTTAAAACCATTCTTGGGGAACTGTTTTCATCTTGTATGCATAAGGACATGATTGAGTATTTCTCAGTTGAGTCAATCTTGGGAGATTTGTTTTCCGAGATCCAGAATAAAGTTTTTGAGATCCAATCTAATGTAAGGCTTGATCCAGTTGTTTCTGGTAATAATGTCCAAACCTATGACAGATAAACCAAAATTTACCAAAATGCAATAACTGATCCTGAATTTACTAACTTACATTAGCCTTATCTGTTCCGTTGGATTTTAACACAGATTTCATTAAATATCTTCCGCTTTCAAACCAATAAAGCGAGTCTGTCAAAGTATAATAAGTTCCTGATACGGGATTGACCGCTAGAATAAATTCAGTAAGATTGATTAAATAAAGCACTGGTGTGTAAACATGGAATCTGCTTCCTTACGAGACGTAAATGCTTCGATTGAATTTCGGTCAACATCCAACACTTGGAGCTTGTCTCCAGACGTAATAAAGAGCTTTGGAACTGGTGCGTTGTAATCTGTATTGACAATAATTTTTTGTGACAAGTTTCCAGAACCTGCTTCAGTAAAAGCTACAACACCAGATTCAAAAGTTGAATTAGGGCTAAGCACTTTGACTTCGCTGCTCTGAGACTGAGTATTAGGAGGTGTGGTGAAGCAATCCCAGATTTCTATTGAATCCTTCCAACATTTAATCAAGTATCCAATTATCATTCCATTTGTATTTGCTGGTGGATCCCATCGAAGTTGAGCATGAATAACACTTGTATTTGAATAGGGATAATCGAGATGTTCCAAATAAACTCGGGGATTTAATGGTTGACTTGGTTTAGTCGAAGGTATGTGACGCTTTACAATAGTTGGAGCCCCCGATTGCCAAAATGTTGATGGAGTTATTGAAATTTCAATTTCTTGATATGGACGATACAAAGTTGAATTGGCAATCGTTAAGGAAGTTTGATTGGTTGGCTAAAAAAAGAAGACACTTAATTTAGTTATTCTTTATATAAAAAGGACAGTCTTCCAAACCCGACTCCTTACCTTTGCGACAAAATTGTCATCTAAACTGAGCTCATAGAAAACTCGTCCATAATTTGTATTATTTGCACCATTCCAGTGAATAGTAAAATTATCCCATGTTCCACTTATTATAATTGACGAAGCAAATATCTGATCTGGTAGAATTGTAAGTTTTCCTTTAGGTAAGCCGGGTGGATACCGTTGAACTGATTCATCACGCACTAGGACTTGTCGAAGTCTACCAATTGTGTCAACTTTTACATGTGACTTTCCTTGTCCATTTAAGTCAGTAATAATTGCTGAAGTAGAATCCTGAATGTAAAGGAGCCGATCACTGTAATATCTTAAAGGACCTATTACGAAAAGTAAAAATTTGAATTGTTTTATCAGAACAAAACAGTAGTTTGTATCAAATACCTGCCACATACGAAGAATCACTTCCAAGTTCAGCAATAAGTTTTGGGGCTTTTACATTTTTCAAAGTGTAATCCAATCGGTATAATTTTGTTCCAGTGCTACTTCTACTAATCCAAAATAACCTTGCTTGATCTGTGTCCAATGTAATACCAACAACTCTAACTCCGCTAAATATTCCTAAAGTATGCAATGTACTATGATGGAATCCATTGAGTCGGGACATTTCGAGAGAGTGTCCAGTGGTCCATATAAGCAATGCTCGGTAACTATCAATCACGATTTCTTGGGCAGTTGTAACCAGGGGTAGCCATTCTGTAGTACTTTTACAACGTTTAATACTGCATCGCAGAATTCCTTGCTTTTTAGGATTGGACCAATAAAGTTTTTGTCCAATATAGTCAAATCCGATAGAATGAGCATATGCAATACCATGAACAAGATGTACACGATTATCATGGAACCGAAAAACGGAACCATTTGTAATAGAAAATATAATTCCAGCATCATGCCAAGCAAGGGAAGATATTGCCCAGTTATTGCTTTGTTGATTAGGTTTCCATTGGTTTGGAACAACAAGGTGATGAACACTTTCTCCAAGAACATCAGAAGAGTAGAGACCAGAATCTGAGCCCCATATCATTGTAACATTATACCCAGTTTCTCGGAGTGTCCTTCCTTGAAATGAATGAGAGTATGGACCACGGCCTACGGCGGAAACTGCTGCTACTTGTATGCTATAATGAGTAGACGGATGTAAATTCGGCAAAATGAATGAAGTGGAATTAATAGATGGGATTGTTATATTTGATGGCATAATAAGTATTTCGTATGACCAATTTGTCCATGCCCCTAAACCTGCAAAACAAATAAAAAAAAAATCGGGATTAGTTCTTTACTTGAAGAAATAAATAAAAGAAGATAAAGCATACCTGTGCACAAGAGAGTTAAAGAGAGAGAGAGTGAGTGAGAGAAAAAAGGAAAGTCAGGTCCTGTACAAAACAAACTGATAAAATTTCTTGTTGATTATATAGATTTTATGAAAGATACTTTTTTAAGAAGAAGGGTTCATTCGTGCACAGGTATGCTTTACCAAGTTCAACAGATTCTCGAAGAAGTGGAAGAGACAGTCAGAGTCAATTGATTACATTCATTTTTATTTGGCACAATAAATTAGTAGACTAGATATTATAGGTGTTTAAGGAACATTGAATTATTTACTTATACAAAAACTCATCAAATGTTTGTCATTTCTAACTTTTAAAAATGCAAATAGCTGTCAAACTAACGGCTTGTGTAAATTTGTAATTTTGTATCGAAAATAAATTCAATTGAAGAAGAAATATAAGTAAGTACGGAAGTAAGAAAATAAACAAGTTTCCTATTTTATTAGTTTTATAATTTATTTGTCCGCATTTTCGCCACTACTACTACTAGAACCACTACTTTGGCCGTTAAAGAAAAAGCCCCATGGTCTTATAAAGTTCCCTTGTATCATACTACAAAAATTTGTCCACATACCAAGTCCAGGAATGGTTGGTGGTGGATTCCATTCTATTCTGGCTCGTCGTTTTGCAAATACACCTTGAACTGAAACTGGGCTACCCAATGGAAGAGGTATTGGTTGTGAATCAGGATGTAAAAGTAAAATTCGTGTACATGGACCATAGGACCTGATTACATCAAAGCTATTTTGATAATAACTTTTTTGAGCAACGTTATACTCTTCCATCACGATGCTTGGACCGGTAGTAAAATAAAATATTCCATTGTACTCTAGTATTGAGTTCGATTCGGTAAACTGTGGGGATTGTGTATTGGAGAAGCGAAGGTCATTTGTTTCACTGTGAGAAAAGAATTAGCTTATTAAATATTTTACTTTCTCTTCCCATCAAGAACTTACCCATCTAGTCCAAAAGAAAGTACTGTATTACGAACTTTGTGGACAATGAGGATTTGGTAATTAAGAAAATCGATCGTAAATGGACCCAAAGGCCATCCTTGAATTAGTGGGGTAGGGGTAGGATGTAGATAAACAGAGTTTTCCTGATTTCCAATGATGTCTAGTTTGTATAAACTATTTAGCCCTGTTGATCCTTCTTTTGTTGTCCAGTACAAATAGCTAAACATAAGAAACCCTTCTTATCATAATTTTGTACCTCATTTTACAATCAAAGCTAATATTTTAAGCGTACCCAGTATAAGGATCAGCAAAGAAATTTAAAATTTCGTCATTAACATCACCAACTCTACCACATTTTTCTCCATTCAATTCACACTTTCTAATTGTCCACGAGTTTGATCCGGTTTTACGTCCAGCCATGTATAATTTATCATGAAGCCAATCAATAGATATGAAGGAAATTAGCAAATACGTATCTCTTCGAATGACAACTCTAGTTAAATTCGGATCCTTATTGGTTTCAAGTGACGTACGATATATTGAGTTTTCAGATGTGGAGACAAAAAGTAAATTTTTTCGATAGTGTATACTCATTCCTAAAATTAACTTAGGTTGTTGAATCAACATCAAAGAATTCCAAGCTAAGCAACTTTTACCTGTTATATTTTCAATCGTAGTGAAAACTGTGCCCTCAGGTGCAAGAAGTAAATCCATGGGCTGAATATAAATTTGATGAAGTCCCTGGATCAATAAACGCGGTACAGGTCTTTTGGATACATCTGAAAATTTATTGTGTAAATATATTTTTAAAAATAATAAATTTGACTGATATCGAGATTTGAGTTAAGATCAATCAGATTTTAAATGTACCATTAGAAATTAATATTTGTTGAGGCGTTACAAAGCTAACAACTATTCCATCTCCTTCGCCTTCAAAGTTTTGTGCTGACAGTGTGAGTGTGTAGTTCGTGTTTGGGAGCAGACCTGTAAAAGTATAACCCCTTGCAGCTTGAACACTACTTGGAATTTCTTTAATAATAAGATGTCCATGGGGTTTAGTTTGTTGCAATTTGAGAATATAGGCAACAATAGGTCCATTTGGTTCAGAAGGTGGTTCCCAAGTAATGGATACACTCGTATTACTAATTGACTGTATACTTGTCACTTCAGGTGGATTTGGAAGACCTTTTGGAAGTGTGAAGATTGGATTACTTTCCAATGAGTAGTGCGGTGGGTAGTCATGGGCAATGAGATATCCCAAGCGAAACTGGAAAATGGCATAATTATTTATTCTATTCCATACTTTATTGCATTTTGAACTGGAAACTAGTGAATTTATGTACCTGATATTCCGTATAGGGTTTAAGCCCTTCTATTAAATAGTCCGAAGTGTTTTGATTCAATGGTTCAATTGGCAAGGTTTCCCAGGGATGATTTCCATGATACAATCTTTTCTGAAGGGTATAGACCAAATAAGGAAGATGAATCCCAAGGAGTTCCCAACTTAGTCGAAGTG
>JAQGCY010000615.1:0-15677 GCA_034700645.1 Xenylla mediterranea | reverse complement strand
ACTGGATGTATGTGACACGAAACGGAACAATGACAACAAAACTATGAATATTTCATTAACCACAGTTCTCAAAAAATAGACAAGACATGAATAGCCCTCAGGATTGCTTCATTTGATACTGGAACTGTCAAAAAATTAAGGCTAACCTAGATAGATCTACATACAAAATTATGGAGTTTCTTTATTTACTCATCTAAAATGTAATTATGATATGGAATTACAATAATGTAGTTTACATTTAATTTGTACCGATATGAATATGAAACTTTCTTTTTCCATTCAATCTCTAAACCTATTTATAGTTAAATTTTAGCCGATGTCTGCATATTTTTTTGTGTAATGGAAGAGCAAATGTTGAGGCCATGGTTCAACTTTCAATAATATAAACAGATCATTTGGAAGAAGAGAATTAATTAAATTGATGGATCATGGAATTTATAAAAATAGTGCATCGCTTAAGAATTCTAATCTAATAGTAAACAACAAACACAACCATCCAAACGACCTTTATTTTGCGTTGCAATAATCAATTTGTATATTGATATTGATATTTACAGTTAGCTCTTCGTATAAATAATGTTCCCAAGTCACAATCATTGTACATGGAGAAGAAAAGCAAGCTGCATTGATGTTGCTAGAATAATTTGAATGTAAGTATAAGTATAAACCATGCAGAAAAATAAGTATGTAATTAACACACTAAAACTAACATTACAATTACATTACATTACAAATTTCCAAAGGTAAAAGAATTGATTTATCATTATACATACACACATTCAGATTCAATCATCAATTTGATATTGGTTCGATGATCCAAATGGATAAATTCATATTTTGAATTCGTTTATCCTAATCCTAAAGTCACTAAAGAGTTGGACTAATTGGCATTTTTGTTTTACTAATTTGAGGAAGCGGAATATAAATATGTGATTATAGAGAAGCTAAGAAGAAGCATCTTCAGGCACACGATTATTCTCATCAGTGAAAAAGAAGCAAAACTAAATTAAGAGGTAAAAATGCATTAGAATAACTAACTAAAGATGATAAAAAAGTACCTACGTAAGGAGATAATTTATAGTATTCATCTTCATATATTTTTTTAAAGTTTAAAAAAGATTGATGAACTTAATAAGAAGTCAAAAGAGCACGTACGTAGTCGTTGCTCGTATGTAACGTAAAAGAGTAAAAAAAAAAGGGTAGATAACGGAAAGGGGAATTGTTTATTAATTATTACACATATTCAATTTGCATCAATAGAAACGAGTCTGTAGTCTAGATGAGCTATGACTATAACTTTCTTGAACTGAACTTTTGTCTCCCTACAATAAAAAATGATTTGGATTGGATTTGGAAGAAAATGACGAAGAAGGCATGGCATAAATGATATAAGGGAATGAAATTAACTTACTAACTAAATTAACTTTTTGTGAACAAGTATGAACGAAGTGGTATGGAGGACTACTAATGGATTATAGAGTTGTAAAGTTAAGAAAGGAAATAATATATGTACACTAGGTACATATTAGCATTGCAATTTCGGCAATTAATCCATATCTCTCTAAATTGTAAGGAGAGAATGATATATGTATTTTTTTCGATACGTATTTGGATTTGGAATGTAAAAAGTACTTATGTTTATTGACTTGACTTTTAATGCAGAAAAATATCAGAATAAGCACAGTAGCTAATAAAAGCTAAAACCTCCTAAGAGAGTTAGTTAGAGTTGTTGTTATTAAAGGTTTTTTTTTTATATAAATTATGAGGATGGTAGGTCAGTCCTCTGGTTCTGGTTCTGTGGTAGAAAAATAAATAAATAAAAATAACAAGATAGGACAGTATTGGATTGATTGGACATTGGAAGACGGACCGACGGACGGACGGAAGTCTTTTTACTCTATTTTGCATTAATTTATTTTTTTCTTCTCTCTCTCTCTATTGAATTGAATTTGGAATTGTCAACCTGAGCTTGAGTCCAAAGCCAAAATACATACATAGGATTTGGATAAGAAGGCCTAATGTTTTAAATGTACTAAGAAAAACCTTATTCGTCTTCTTCGCATTTATAATTATAATTATAATAAATTTTTGTTTAGCATTCTAAAACAAGGGTAGAGGACTATGGAAAATTGAGCATTTACAAAATATTGTTTGTTCTTGTCATAAGGTTGGTTGTAGTACTGAAAAAAGGACGACGTGGAATTCTTCTAACCAAAGTTCAATGTGCTAAAATAAATTACCTATTGTATTTCTAAATGAACTCTTGCTTCATTAGAACAACCTAATATAATATAATAAAGAATTAAAAACTGCTTGTGCTCTACATAAGTTTCCGAAAGACGAGGTGAAGAGTCTTAGTTTTACAAACAATAAGCATTAGTGGAAACCAGAACGGATCATATCAGTTATCTTAAACAAAGTGTCACTTAAATCTACAATAATCAACTACTCACGCCACCAGAAACAAAAACGCTAATCTATAATCTATTGAACGGAAATATTTATAATGTCTTTCTCTCGTCTACAACCAAATCCTCAGTTACTTCGGGCTTGTCCTCCACCTGCTCGTTGGAACCGAAAACCACAATATTCTGGTAAGTTAAGGATGATTTATATTCAACTCTTTTCTCTTCTTGATGATGTCTAAAATCTAATAAAGTAGAAAATTTAGAGTCCGGATCTAATGGAATCGGAAATGACATTTATGTAGGTCCACCATGGTCTCCAGCTATGCAACAAGTCAATTACTATCAACCTCCACCATCTCCAGGAAGTCCACCCCAACTCTCAACTTGGGAACAGCAGTATCCAGGGCATCAATATTCTCCACCACCACCACAACCACAACAACAGCAACAATGGACTTTTGAGCAACCTTACGAACCTGCAGAGTTTGGAAGATTTAATAACAATAGTAATAATAGTGTGAACGGAAACCCATATTTCAACAATAATAATTACAACAGAATTGAATATCAAGTTCCTTGGAATCCTCAATTTTCACAAAATGCATCAATGTGTTCCAACAATATGGGACTGCCACCTCAACAGAATACTCCCCAAATGTGTTCGCAACAACATAATTATATGCAATCAAATCCCCAACCTGTCTCAGCAGCGTATCACCACCATATGGAACCAGACTTTAATTACCCTCCGGCTCCTTTACCACCAACTTCGCTAGTACAAATGGTCCAACCTGAACCTGAGAGAACTTTCAAGGATTATAATATGAATTATCCTAAACATACTCCTATGATTCCAACTTCTGATGAGTTGGCAATATTGGCTGAAATTCAACGACTGATGGGTTGGGGCACAATTACTGATCTCGAGTATGAAGTTGAAGTATGGAGAACATGCATATCATCTGCACTTAATCAAAAACGTTGCTTACAGTTCTAGTCGAGTAAACGGAAATTACGGAAAACGATGAACATTAAAAGTATTAACTCCAATAGTTTAAGAAATTTCTCAAAACGATTGGTTGTTAGTATTTCTTTACCAATTTAATTACCAGTCACGAAGTAAACGGAACGATTTTTTTTTGGATTTTACGCAATAGTCTAGTACGATTTATGTATGTATACTAATAAGTAATGTGAGTTCCTTTTTTTTCATATAAAGTGTTAACCTCCAGGAGGTGCACTTCTTAATTTAATTAAACTTTTTAATTTATAATTCATTTCCTAGTAACTAAGTTTAGTAATATTTTGAATTAATTGTAAAATACTTCTATATTTTTTACTTATATTGCCAAACGACAAGGAACAGTAAAAGTCAATATAAACTACTTACTTCAAGTTAAAAAAAAACGCTTATACAAATATGTCATATTTGTTCGCTTCTTCTTATCTCAAATTATTTTCACTTTGGAAAAACAACCTAACACATGCAAATTTTGTTTTCGAGAGGCGTATTTTGGGATTTTTTTGGGAATTAGTCGACATACCTTATGTTATGTTAACATATAAATTTAAAATCATAGCATTGCTGTTTCTGATGGATCGATAGTTTTTTTTAAATATATGTTTATTACTTGGTAATAATTGTTCTACATTAGTTGCAGCTGGTGCTAAATGAATTTATAGTATAATATACTTTGATCATAATTATCATTTACAAAAAAAAAATATTGCAAGCAAAAGTACTACGTCTCTTCTATGAGTAATTTTAATACTTATCCGTTATGATTTAAGTCCTAGAGCATTCGATTAACGTGTTAAAACAAAAAACTTTGTCGATAGTTTGTGACACATTGCTATTGCTCCTGCCCCTTTCTGTGGTCACTATAAATAGAACTACAAGGTAACCAAGAATTGACGAGATAACGAAAACTAATCCTATAAACTTTTAGAACTATTTTTTCTGTCGATGACGAAACTTCTTAACATAAGCTTCAATTAATTCCTTAATTTTGAAAGGATTTATTTCCCCCGTCTTATTATGGCAGATCTAAATTTCAATTGTAATATGAAAGTTAGAAACTGGAATTGTTAAACAGCATCTAATGTTAAGCAAACGCATATTGTAAAAAATCAAACAATACCTTAGGTACAGCTTTCCGTAGGATTTCCTTATATTCATCTTTGGTTATATGTTTCTTAACATAATGGGGCTTCAGAGATAGCTTCACTTCTTCTATCACTCTTTCCTGCCTGTTCAACTTTTTGAGAAACTGAAAACAATAAGCGAAGAGCAATAAGTATATGGAAAGTAGCTAATTATTAACATTTATTTTGTTACTTTTTCTTTTACTCTTAATTCCACTGCAGAGGTTGGGACATCCTCCGTGAGTCTGAGCTCTCCTTCAGTAAGTTTAACTGGCTCCTTCTTGTTACCTGTGATGAATATTATTCCAATGTATTATGGCATATTTGCGAATTGAGGATTTTCTTTTTTTACCTTTTTGAGGAGCTGACTTGTGGTGTCTCCCGACTTTAATTTTGTTAGTAACTTTTTCACCCTTTTTATGGTGATGCTGGTGTGAAATATTTATATTTGGAGGAGTATTTCGTACAGGACCACCGAAAATTGTGTCAAAGAGGGCACTTTTGGTTTTAAGACCTGATTTAGTAGGTGATTCCTTGGAGTTACCCGCTACTTGTCTGTCAGTCTTATCACTTTTTGAAGGAGTTCCTTTTGGCAACGTTTGCCCAGAGTCGATTGGAGGTTCGAATAAATCATCTCCGTCACTACTGTTAGGTGAAAGCGGAGAGTCTCCACCTCCTCCTTCTGTCCGTCGATGAGAAATCGAGTTTTGATCTTTTGGGAGTAAAATACTGCTTCCAGAATGTCCATATTTTTTACCTCCACCACTTGCCCCAGCCCGACTAGTTGAGCTAGGGTTCATTGAATTACTATTTGCATCATTTCCAGTAGGCGGTCTTAGCACTATTCGTTGTTGATAAAGGGCAGTCGCCATTGCTTGCATTAAAGTTGGAGTTAATAAATTTGGAACGGCTGGGACAGGCTGCCGGGTTGAAGGCAGCTGGGTAGGTGGAAGCGTAACTGGATTAGGATTTGAGCTCCCACAACTTGAACCAATGTTTGAATAAAGCCCAGAAACTTGGGCAGCTCTAGCTGACAGGGAGTGTGGAGCACTAGAGCTGATTCCTCCATCGTTTTTGTGTTTAAGAAAATCATGTGATGACGGTGGTGTTCCAGCTGGTAAAGGAGGTGTAGTTGCACTTGTTGGTGAGTCCTTGGTTGGGGTAAATGGACTCGAGTATTCATCATCAGGAGGTGGAGGTATACTTTCCAGGGAGTCTCGAGTTGAAGTAACAATTGATTCTCCTCGGATGGGGGTATTTCTAATGGTGTCTCTTGGGGAAAGAGACACTCGACTGTGTGAAAAAATGCTTTCATTCATTTTCAAAGAATCTGTCTGGACTTGTGTACTATCTGCAGGAACTCCATGTCCAATTGGTGAATGCATGTGTCTTTCATTAATTCCATTGGTTGTTGTACTTACTCCTTCTCTAGAAGATGCTTTCCCTTTAGACTTGGAACCATCCAAATTATGTTCATCATCACTCAAGACAATCAGTGTTGGAGATTCGCCAATACTCCGCTCTTGAATTGGGGAAACTTCCAAATCAATTAAAATAGTTTTCTTTAACTTTGGCTTATCGGCAGAATTAATTGAAGATTTTCCCTGATCCTTTGAAGATTTCTTTTTTCGATCACCAGCCTCTGACTCTCCTTTACTATCCCCAACCTCTGAAGTCTTTTTGCCATTCATTCCAGTCGAGTTGTTTTCTTTTGGTTTTTGGAAATTGAGGCTGATGAGAATATTGCCTCCTTCACTAAATACTTCTTTGGCAGGTGAAACTGATTTCTCACGTCTTTTTTTCTTCTTTTTCTTTTCTTTTTCCTTTTCCAAAGGTTTTTCCTTTTCCTTTGGGGGATCATTTTGCGGTTTAGCAATTTTAGTGTGATCCGCTTTGTCTTTGTTACGCTTTTTATTTCTTTTCTTTGGTACATGTTCTTCAGTTCCAAGAGTTTTTTCCTTCTTCTTCTTTTTAGTCCTAGATGATTGGGACATTGAGCGTGGTTTGGACAATGAACGATGTTTTGGTGGCCTTCTGTCTTCTCGGCTTATACTTCTACTTCTTAAAGGTTTCTGGACTAAGACGGGACTTCTAGAACGGTAGGGAGGAGTTCTAGATCTTCTACGGCTCCTTGATCGAGTGTATGACCTTGGTGGGGAGTTGATGGAACTGTGTTTTCTTCTTTCAGGATGTGAAGATCGAGGAGATCTATAATAAAACCAAAACATGATTATCAGTACGAATTACTACAACACATTATATACTACTATATGTTGACTAGAATTACCTGGAGTGCTGGATCCTTGAAGGAGACTTATGAGGACTCGTACTTTGGGCTGAATGATGTGAGTGTGCTTTTCTACTATGACTTCTAGATCTTGACACTCTTCGTGATCGACGACACGAGTTCCGGTCTTCAGTAACTTCTCTCCTCAATTCTTTTTCTGCGTAGTCTTTGGTCTTAGAGTGCCTTGGGGATTTGCTTCTATGGGCTCGAAACCTCTCCGGCGTCTTACTAACTCGTTCTTCCTTTTCTCGAAAATATTTTTCTTCAGGTTTTGGTTTGCCGTCCCTGTAATTTCTGTCTTTACTGGACTTGGACGGTTTTTTCCATGGAACTTTTCTGCCATCAAAGTTTCGCTCCTCTTCTGAAGATGACACATTTTGAGGAAGCTCAGGCAATTTTTTCTCCGTAAAGCTGGGATAAGATGGTGATCTACTGGAACGGGAATCACGACGACTCTTCTTATCTTTCTTAGGTTTTTTAGCCTTCTTACTTCGTTTCCTTTTCTTATCTGGTAAATCTGTGATTTCACCTTCTTCGCAATTGTTACTTGAGGAATCACTTCTTCGTCTTTTACGTAACATCTTTTCCTTACTTCTCACTACTCTGGAAGAAGGATCTACACTTTGTTTATTTGATAAATCAGTTTCGTTTGACTCCAATGATTCTGATTCTGATGGACGTGATTTCCGATGTTTTTCATCTTTTCGACTCGATGAAGCGGTTAGTTCGGCTATCTTGGGTTCAATATCTCGAGGTCTAACGTGAACAATGGGATCACCACTCAAATCAACAACAATAAGTTCTTTTTCAACCTCCCTTTTGGGTTCAGCTTTCTTCTCAATCCTGAAATTATCCTCTGCTTCAGGTGGCGGAGTTTCAATAATTTGTACCTCTGGTGGTTCCTCATGTATAACAATTATTTCTTCGCTATCAGACGGTAGCTGCTCAGGTTGAGGTCGCTGCGACTCTTTATCATCAGAGGCGATTTTCTTCCATTTAGTGGATTCTAAGGTATCTGTACTGCTCTCAACTATTGGTGTTGGCAGTGCGCTCATATTTTCAGTTGGTAAGAAAGAAGTTATTTCACTAGATGTTTCATGAGGTTGGGGTGGCAGAGGTATATTCAACTCCGCTGAATCTTCAGTTTCATCATCAGATCCAAATATTTCGGCCACTAATGAAGGCTTTTCAGGTTCAGATTCTTCATCTCTTTCAGAAACTTTATCTGAACCAAAAGCTTTCGACATTTCCAACTGAAAACTTATACTACTGCCAGGTTTCGTTTCCTTCTTTAACACTCCTTTACTTCGCTTTATTAGAGATCCCATTGAGAAGATTCGATGCCGAGTAGGAATAGAGAATTGGATAGTTGGCCGACGATACTCTTCCTTGGGCATTGGTATGGAAGACAAATCTATATTACCAAATGGAATTGGACCATTTGAATTGTTAGGTTTCTCTGATTTTCCGGAAAACGATTTTTTATTCTTGGAAATAGGAGCACTGTTGGAATTTTCTTCATCACTCGAATTTAATGGATGAGAAGGATCATATTCTTCCTTTTCCTTGAGCTCAGGAGAGTCATCATAATTGGGTGAACCACTTTGGGGAGATATATCATCGTCATCAGGAAGAGGTACTTCATTGACAGAAAGTGGTGGAGTTGAGTCAGGTAGAGGAATACTGAGTGGCGAGTCAGGTTCTACATCGGGAAGGGCAGGACTGCTTCCGCTGGTACTAAGTGGGCCAGGATTACAATTGCCGGCTGAAATTGGGGCTAATGTAAGGGATTCAGCACTGCTGCGTGAGCTTCTTTCACGACTCCCAACTGCTCCTACTCGACTTTCATCAATAATCATTTCACCGTCACTATCATCAAAGTTATTTGGATTTTTTTCTTTCTCGTTCCTCGCAATACGACGACTTTCCCCGGATTCATCTGAAGTATTAAATATACGTTAGAAATAAATACAATAAACTCTATTATCAAAACTAATAAAATATTCGTGGTTTAATTTAATACCTTCAAGGTCACTGTAAATATTTGAATCTTCTTCGTTTTTGGCTTTCTTATTATAAGTTTTTGTACCGTTGTTGGCACAATACGATCCACTATCCGTTAAATCATAAACTCTAGAACTTTCATCTGCATCACCATCTCGGCTACTACTATTGGCATTTATATTTGTTGATTCTCCAGAACCAGAATCAATATAATCTTTAACACGTTCACTCGGACAATTGCTATTCGTACCAGACAAGTTAGAAGCATTTGAACTGCTTGCTCCTGAAGAGCTCTTTTCACTTCCGCCAGTGGCAGTTGTTATAGGTAATTTGACAGCTTCAGCAGAAGGTCTTTGAGGTGAGTCTTTTGCACCGAATGAGTCATAACCACTAGAATCATTGTCTTGTCCCCATACTTTCTCTGGACTAATGTTTATAGATGGGACTAAAGTTCCATCACGTTGGATTTGAATGTTTTTGTCCTTGTGTAGTATGTACTGCCTACTTAAAATGGGTCCCAATATATTAGCACTAGATGCAAATTGAGCCGGCCCAATATCCCTGGACTGGATGGAAGAAAGTGATCTTTTTATCAAGTGAGTTGAGTTTGAGTGGGCACGTTGAGGTCGCAGGACACCAACTGATCCCTCTTCATCGGAACTTTACAATGAACTAATGTGTCAGGACATATGTCACTAATCTCAGGAGATGAAGCTTACGCGAGAAAACAATCTGCAAGATCTTCCGTTCCATAAATTCTAAGTGGAGCAATCCCAGCCTGATGTCTCTGAGCTCTTATTGAGGATGCAGTTACCGTGCTTGTAGGGGAACTACCCCATAGAGTTGGACGATAAAGAGGAAGTCCGATATATATTTGGCCTGGTCTTGGAGGCAAAATTCCTAATTGCTGCACTAACCGTCCTTTTGGGGTAGTGGGCTTTCTCTGTATTGCAGTTCTACTTCTATTTGGATTCTTTCGTCGACTTCTTCGCTTCCTAGTTCGTTTCCCCCCAACCGATCTGCGTTTTGTTTTTCTTCTACGTCTTTTCTTTGGTGTGGTTGATGTCCAAGATCGTCGGGAAGTTGCTGGTGATTTTCGGGAATTCGATGACTTTTTTAAACTGGCTTTTAAAGGATTCTAAAAATTTGAAAAAAGCATAAATTAAAAATTTGAAAATTGAAACCCAGCAAATTAATATACCGATGAAGCTTCGGCTGCTCTTCGTCTATACATTATTCTCCTTGTGAGACCAGTCCGGGGGGCTCTAAGAGTGTTTCTAATCCGTGTTGTGCGGTTTCTACTAGAATTAGGTTCCTCTGTTAGATTCTAAACAATGAAATAGAAAGTGAAAATATTAATTATAGAAAGTGTCGATTCATGAGTTGGTACTCCACTAAGGATAATACGTAACATAGACTCACGGGATTGGATTGACGTGCCACACAATTTGGACAGTACCAGTCTTCAATGGGTACGTATTCCAGTGGTGGGTCCAGACATTCTAAATGATAACCCATATCACAGCCATCACAGAGTAAAAGCCTATCTTCCCTATCACAATTTCCGCAAACTTCACAGAATGTTGGATCTGAGAATTCATCCCAAACTTGATTCTGTTCCGTTGATCCTCGCCCATTGAGTTCATGTATTCGGAGTTGTGTCCCTCTGAATTCATTAAGTACTAGGATTGAGTGAAATGGTTTACGATCAATTGGACATGTAGGGAATTTCTAAATAAGGATTTGATTGATCAGTAAATCACAAATTACAAACTGGGAACGTTGTGTTTAACTTACATCGGACCACTCTAATAAACATAGGTAACAAAATGAGTGTTCACATGCATCCGGAACCCCAACCTCTTGGTCACGAAAAACCCTGAGACAAATTGGGCATTTATCTAAAACACCACCCAAGGAATCATCGGAATTTTCTCCATCAACATCAATCTCAACGTCTCCCTCATCATTCTCTTCTCCAGACTCCGAATCCGGATTAGTTCCATCGGAATCATCATTATCTGAGCCTGACTCATCCTCCTCCTCCTCCGCATCACTGTCAGCCTCAACTTCTATCTCTTCATTAGATTCTCCTTCTGTGAATGTATAAGCATAATACAGGTTGTTTGTATAGGTCCGAAATCGGAATGAAATGAGTTTGAGAGGTGTTTAATTGGCTTACCATGATCAGGTTCTGGTTCAGAACTTTGGCCTTCTTGGTTTGCTTGTTGTTGTTTAGAATTCTCATTGTCCATAACTTCTTAGATGTTAGGACGCTGTAGAGTAGTAGTAATTGTGGGTATTTTTGCTGATTTCTGTTTAATCTAACAGTAACAACAAGAACAAGCCAACACCAACCAACTTCCAGTACTTTTACTTTACTTGGGGTTCAGCTCAGCTCAGCGTAGCGTAGCTGTCAATGCTTGTTCATTATCATGATTTATACTTCATTATATTTTCTAGACATTCACATTTCTTAGATTATTAGACTCCTATAAATAAACAAACAATCGTATTTGCTATTTGTACGAATAAGAAATGTCAATGAATGTTGTAAATATTATAGTAGGATTGTAATGTGGTCTGCTGGTCCGGTGGATTTTTGGATTCTTTTTCTTGTTGATAGTTGATTTGATGGGTGTTTGTACTGTTGTATCGTTGTATGTATACTTTTACTCCTGTCTCCTCTCCTCCTAACTTAAGTCCCTTTGCTCTGTCTATGTCTCTCTCTCCTTTATCATTTCCTTTCCTATTCCTCTCTCTTTGCTCTCTCAGATTTACAAAATACAATATGTATGTATGTACTGACTGAAACTGAAGGAGATTATTTCGTATGTATATTAACCACGAAGTAATATATTAGTTTGCCTATGTTCGTCCGTCCGTCCGTCTGTCCCCTTAAAAAACTTGGGAACTTGTACCTCGATGTCAATATCCCTTCACCTATTACCTACGAGACAAGGTAGACGGACTGAATTTAATATAAATCGTTCAAAGATTCTCCAAATCGAATGAATTCTTGGAGATTTATCAAAAACTGCAGCACATAGAAAGGCCTCAGCCTTAGTTTTCGGCCAATTATTTTAATTAACTTTTAAGTATTTCAAGCTTTTAGGGTCAAATGTCATCAGGTGTCAAAGCTTTGTTCTTCTGGTTTCTATATAACTCAAGCAGATGTACAGCTCTAGTTCTCGGTCATTTACTGCAAAGCAAGTTCAAGTTCGGGGTCAAACTAACCGTCAGGGGATGGTACGCTAACGCAACCCCTACTATCGCATATCGGTAACACTTCGTGGTTTGATATCTGTACAATTTGTCCGGTTTATTTCTTATTATTATTCCTCCTGGCTGCCTGGTTAAATAGTCGGAAGATGATGAGTTCGTTCGTTCGTTCGTACAATGCACTACGTGTATGAGTTGAGGTGGAATGGAGATGGAAGTAGGTAATCAAGTAGGTAATCGTAATGTTAATGTAGTTAGTTGGTGTTACTGTTTAGTTTAGTTTTAGTTCTTTTATGCAATTTCACTCACGTCAGAGTTTTTTAACCATAAAAACAAACTATTCTATTCTTTTACTTTTTAATTTTTACAATATGAATATGAAATGAAAAAAGAATAATAAATCCCTTTCCAAATTCCAATAAATTACACATTTACATTCTATATTTTCAATTGCATTCACTTTTCTTTACTCAAAACCATAATAATAATATTTCCATACTTACTTTGCTTTCACATTTTTTAAATGAAAGGATAATAAGAAACAAACTTAATACATCAAGATCAACATGTAATTAGAAAAGTCCTTTGGGTTTAGAGCTATATAATCCGAGAATGTGGATATTTTGTGGGGCGGATAGGAAACCCAGAAGAGAAGTCTCCTTATGGTTGGTCGTGGTCCCATCCTTTTGTTGTTGGTGTTCGTGGTACAGATTCAGCCAGCATCTTCATCATCCCCACAGCACTCGATCTCATCTACAAAATGCTTTCTTATTAGGTCTTTCTCTTTTCATTCCATTTTCCGGCTATGAGCATGAAATGAATGCATTATGTCCCAGGCTATCTAGTAGGTACATGAGTTAGTTTTAGTTGCATTTGAGATTGGTAGATATGAGATGCAATTGGAAAATGAATTGAAGCGTTATTATCAGCGATCTTTATTTCATCATGCTTGCATTATCAATTTCTTACGAATATGGAATCGATTAGAAATTGGAACAGTTACATAGCTATTAGCTACTACCTACAGATAGAATAGGATGCATTAACTTTCTTCTACCAATTCCTTTCCATTTACATTTTATAACAGTCCAATACAGTAAAATTATCAATAAGAATCAAGGAAAGAGTCAATAGGTTTATCTATCAATATATATTGCATGTAATATGTATTAATACATATTAAATTAAACAATTAATTTAATAGAATTTTTACAAAATTAGAGAAAAACCCTTTAATCCAAACAGACGCCTGTTTAAGGAGGCTGAACGCTGAAGTATTGGATTATTGTTTGTTCTACTTCTACGACATAAAGCATTTGAGGCTGAGTAATGGGACCATTGTGGGGCCGTACAATTATGTCATAATATAATCGCTGTGGGCCTTTTTTGACCCTTTCTCCCACATTTCTTGTGGGTGGGTGATTAGGATCACGTAATTTAGCATTACAATACAGCATTGTTCCACCCCCTTGACCCACCAACTGATCATAAGATACATGTACCGCCCCTCTTACTGGGCTGGTGCATATAGTAGTGATGGTATGTTAGGGTTGGTTGGTGCGCATTGGCACGGAGTTCAAAAGGAGTAGTGCCGATGGTTTAGTTGAGTTTGTCTCTGTTTCTACTAGTCCAGTTGGTGGTGCTTCAGTCGCTCGGATCAAACCAACCACATTGCCGTCTGAATTCATATCCACTCAGTTCTCGTGGTCATTCTTCCACCTTTTTTTCTTCAGTTTTCTAAGGGTTAATTGGACAAATTAATTGGTTAAAATGGGTCGTATGCACGCACCTGGGTAAGTACTCCCTTTTTATCTATTTTATTTTTAAGGGTCAGGCTCTGAGTGAGGTCAAAAGGAATAGGATAGATGTAGGAAAATTGACATGTAAAAAAAACCATACATAGAGGCACGGGGTTCTTTTGTACCGGCATGGCATGGTTATGATCATGATATATTGCATTGTATGGAAGGTTTCTAAAAATCCTATCGCCTCATCAATCATCATATCATAATCACGACAATTGATTAGTAATTAACAATTTATTAGAGTTTAAATGAGACCTCAGTATAGTAGGAGTATGTTATAATACTAGTGCAAGGTCAAGGAGCTTGAATTATGAATTATGTTTAATTATGTTGTTTTAATTTGTTTTAATTATTTAGAAAGGGTATTTCCCAATCAGCCCTTCCTTATCGTCGTGGAGTTCCAACTTGGCTCAAGCAGAGTGCTGATGATGTTAAGGATCAGATCTACTTGTTGGCTAAAAAGGGTTTAATGCCATCCAAAATTGGTAAGTAATCAATCTACAACTGAACTACTTTGATCCAGGCATTAAAATTAATCAACTTTTGGTTATTTCAGGTGGTATTTTGCGAGATTCTCATGGGGTTGCCCAAGTTCGTTTTGTTACTGGTAGCAAAATTCTTCGAATTTTGAAAGCTAAAGGTTTAGCTCCTGATATTCCAGAGGATCTTTACTTCTTGATCAAAAAAGCTGTTTCAATCCGTAAACATTTGGAACGTAATCGGTAAGTTCATCTCTCAGACTCATTTTATTCAATTAGTAAGAGAATTTATAATAATCATTTATTCGTTTTGCTTCTTTATAGCAAGGACAAGGATTCCAAGTTCCGTTTGATTCTCGTTGAATCCAGAATTCATCGATTGGCCCGTTACTACAAGACCAAACGTGTCCTGGCCCCTAATTGGAAATATGAATCCAGCACTGCTTCTGCTCTTGTGGCTTAATAGAAGTAAAACCAAACTATTATAAAATCTACTAAACATTTTATTATTATACATTTTACAGTGATGCTTAAAAGTTGTTGTAAGTCAGATTTCTAAGAACTTTTGAATAAAACAAATTGTTCTTTCTCTTCTTACTTTAATTAACGGATGATATTGGAATACTCGTTTTATTAATTATTCTTTTACCAATTCGAGTTGGGTTCGGTTGTGGAATTCCAAATTTTTATTCATAAAGAGAGAGAGTCAAAAGTCAAAATTTCTAAAACTAAACTAAAATAACACGATAGCTTTATTAGCTTTATTTCTTTGTTATGTACAATACGAATACATAGCTGACCTAATTCTAAATCTAACAATAGGTCTAATTATGTTATTTCAAAGTTCCTAAGATCTACAGCTACGAATTGACTATTTTAGAGTAATGAAAAATCGACCATCATATCAACATTTGAGTTTTCTTTTATAATTTACATATATGTCAACTAGGCTGATTTAATAGTAGTTTGGGGAATGAAAAACAAAATTTTTATTATGATATACGTTAGTTGCATTGCAAAGCATTAAGAATGACGTAACAGATTTTCTCAGAGAAGATTTGAAGGCATGTAGTAATTTCCAATAAGCTTGAACTGATGAATTATATTTTTTCATTTTATTATTATTAAATTGTAGATACATGCATCTTCATGCATGAGTACGTGGGTTTGGTTTTAGAATTTTAGTTTGGGTTTTTGATTCTGTTCTTTTAAAATTTCTACATTGTATGAAATTCACCAAAGCCATCTCTTAAAAAATCTCCATGAAACCCAGACTTGGTCATTTCTGGTTTCCGTTTAACTGTCTCAATCAAATTGTTATATCGTT
>JAQGCY010000614.1:0-15679 GCA_034700645.1 Xenylla mediterranea | reverse complement strand
TACGTGTGATTCAGAAAATTCACTAGTAGTTTCTTGTAAGTTGGAAGTAGAATGTTTTCTTTTACTTTCTTGGGTATAATAATTTATGAACTTCTTTGATTAGCTTTTCAATGCATTGCAACTTGGAGTGATGGACCAACTACTTTTTTACTAGCAACTAATCCTACGCTTGGAGTTACAGGATACCGTTGCTTTGAAATTTTGGGGAACAATAAAAGCAGCAAGTTAAATGTTTTTGGTAAACGTCATTATTGCAAACCATCGACTGGAGAAGCTTCTGTTGAAGATTGGAGATTTGAATTGACACATAAAGGTAATGGATGTTAATTTATATAAATTTATGACAAGTTACTAACTGATGATGTTTTATTGTTTAATTTGATGCAGGGACATGTCAACATTTGGAGGCCTTACAATCTTCTGCTCCTTCGTTATATAAGTTTATAAATCCATTTCATTATTACCTTTTGTCAATTTCCTTGGCTGTAATCCTAATCTCACTTTAGGCAATGTAAAGGATGTAATACCAATTATGTTTTCTTTATTATTATTAATTTATAAGTGTTACAGTCATCGTCATGCACTTGCCATTACCAAAGATTATCACTAGTTTAAAATTTATTAAATGAGATTTATGTTTCGTATATAAATAACACTAAACTTTTTCACTAACTTAGTTAATTTTGAATTTGAAATTCTATCAACTGAACAAATGTTGATCATAGGGAATTACAATATTTGGCTGTACAACAATATAACGTTTGTAATGCCTGGTTTACATTACTTATATCTCAAGTTCATTCTATTTTCAGCGCATATTGTTTGTGAATTATATCGATTTCAACAATAGAAAAGGGTTTTTGGTTTATTTTAAGAAAATAGAAACTATATTTATTTCGAGGAAATGGAGATTTTTCTGAAGCGAAGTACCTTGTTTTATTTAGAATAAAAGATAATGTTTAAATATATCTTCTTTCATTATAATTTTGGATATAAATGTTGATGTAAACGGTTATTTTTCTTACTTCTCCTTTCTCCATACTAGTGTACTACCCAGGATCTGAGCTGGACATTTTATTTTTCTTCTGTTAAATATACATATTTTCAATTTAAAGTTTCAAGCAGTGAGATTGAAATTTTGTTAAATTAATTTGCAACATGGATTCCCAACCAGGCCTCGACCTAAGTGAACTAAAAATTTCTCCGAACAGTAGCCTGACATTATTGAATTTGAGCATATCGACACAGGATATTTATGGACAACCAGATCCAATGGTTCAGAGGAACTGTGACATTACCTTCGATCTAAATAATCAAGACCCTTGTATTGTTATATTTTACAAAGACGCCACATCAGGTGAAGCTGGAGGTAACAAAACTACAATTATTGGATCAGATAAAATCATTCTAACCAATACTGTCACAACAACAGTGTTTGAGAGAACAAGTAAAATTTTAAATACATGTGTAAATACTCGGACCACTTTAAGTATATTTACTATACGTCATTGTTCCATTTCAAAATACATTTGGATTGAATTTATTGAGCCAGTAGAATCTAACTTTCTACAATCCCAATTCATTCACTTGTTCATTTATTTTGACAATTTTGAACCAAATTATAATACAACTATGAATTACTTCATTGATCATTGGAAATGGAACTCACCGCTTGACCTCAATGATACGCTAGAATTGGACTTCCTGGAACAAAATAATCCAATTACAATTTCCAACCTGAAGTTTAAAAATGAATACATGGGATCAGAAACGTGTGATGTATCTTTTGGTCTAAATGGAGAAAATCCTTATATTTTCATCCGTTTCAAGAATTACTATCTCTTAGAGCAAAGTTTTACAAGACATGTCACAGGATATTACAAACCATGTATGAAAGGAGATTTTATTCCATTTTTTACGAGTCCCAGGTATGATGGTACTTTTGCTATGGAGCTAATGTTTTTTACTCCACAGAAATCAAGTTCTTTTGGACATGATTACAAGACTACATGGATATGTTTTAAAAATAAGACAGATTTTGAAATTGTGCATGAACACTTTCAAAAGTATTCGACTCATGGCTTACCTCTTCCCAAACTCGAAATCGAAAAAACCCCGAAAGAGAAAACTGAATCTAATTCCAATTTATCTCCAAATATTAAACAAGAATCAACAATTCCACAATCAGACATTGCATGTAAATGTTTAAAACAGAAAAAGACACAATCAGAAGCAGGAGGTATGAATATGAAAATGACCAAGATAATGAATGGGATTAAGAAAAGCTGGTGTTGTGGAAATAGTTCGTGTATTTCTGAGTAACAATTACGTAGAAAAAAGTAAAAGCAAAACTGCATTTAAATGTAAAGATGTAAAACGCTAAATATTTCTTTTGATTTGATTAATAACTTAAAAATTCATTTTGCCTCAATCAGAGACTTATATGTTAATTCCTAAATTTTCATTAATGTTAGTGTTTTCACGATTATCCTAAATCAAGTTTTATTTAAACTTTGTTTAAAATTGACTGCTCAAATATCGTATTATGTTACAAAACTATTTGAAATAACATTGAAATCAAATAATAATAAAATGTACACTGTTATAATGAATAAATATATTCATCAATATATAGAAAGAGTAATCAGTAAATCATTAATCCATTTTTGTGTTCTCAGTGTACCTCAAATCCTCTCAGCATTATCGGATTCAAAGCGTCACTTTCACTTTTACCCAGAAAAACTTTAAGTTAAATGTTAAACCTTTTTTGCTGGTTTTACACCTAATTCTGCATGTTGATGCAATCAGGAAAATTTTGAGAACACGGTTAATATAGTCCTATACAATATTATAAATGACTTCAAAAGTTTTGACTGTTTTAAATACATAATTCATTGAATTGATATCGAGTCTAACATCTTGAATGAATTGTTAATTTTCCAGACAAAATAACTTTTAATTTGACAACTCCAGAAATCTCAGACAGTAGTTCCGTTGAGTTGTGGTCGTAAATTCATATGACCTTAATTACTTTTGGCAGAGATAATGGAACTTTTTACTTGAATTGATTCAATCTTTATCCACGTGTTATAAAATGGACATAAATTACAGAGTATGTTGAATTTGTCTGAGGTTTTTTTTAAATGATTCAACCTTTGGCCACGCGTTACAAGATACGAAAACAAACACCAAACAACAGATTATATGTTGAACCTGATTGCATTAGCAATTGCCAATTGCGAAGCCTGCAACAATTCTTAACGTCGGAGAAAATTGAGTCTCCAATATGTAGTTTCCTGACCACTTTTTGATTAAAAATTATAATTTTTCTGGTTTGCTTGTTCGCTTTTAGATAATCGCTTATTATAAAATGACGCTGTTGCTTGAGTTGAATAATCATTTTAGTTTCAAGTTTTAGATAAAATCAATTTCGATTATGGCGAATTTTATTTTTATTACAGTAGTATTGATTTTTGCTCAAGCTGTAAGTTACAAAAATTGCATCAAAGCTTAGCAATTCGATAAATATATTGTTTATTGCTCACTAGGTCAATGGAAAACCTGGAATGTTTGATTCTGCTTGTAAGATTATCATAGTAGTCTTGAAATCCAGTTTGAAATGGAATCTAAACCAAAAAATCTTGCTTTCTCTTTAGTACGTGGAGTAAACCAAGCAATGGGCACTGTCGGAAATGCCATTTCTCCTTCTGCCCTCATGTCATTTTGCAATCAAAATGGTTATACTACTTGGGTTGGACAAGGCCCAGAACCAAAGGCTGATGGGCTTATTGGCTCAGCTTGGTCAGCATGGGGAACATTAACTGGGGCTGGATGGGGGGTAAACCAAGCATATAAGTTTTTCAACAGCAAAGTAAGCTACATTAAAATTCTGAATTAGGCCGTTTCGGATGCAGCTGGACTGGGAGCTGGGATTCAAGGACAATGTGATGCAGCAGGATGGGTAATTTTATTGATATTAAATCAATGAATTTGGAAGTTGAGGGATTTATATAATTTATTTCAACTTTAAGGCAAAACCCGGAAGTCTAGCATCATCAGGCTCGATAAGAATTCAATCAAATCAACCGTGGAATGCTATGGGATCTCAACAGCCCAATGCACAATACTATCCTGGACGACCTTATCAGGTTACAACTTACTCGGGATGACAATGGTCACTAGGTACTGCGCAATAAATTTTTGGTCAAGTTTCTTAGTTAATGTTTAATAAAATCATGAAATAAAAGATTTAAACAGTTTATGATTTCTTTTACATTCGCCAACATAAGCAGACCGCTTCTTTACGTATCATAGACATTTCTATTACACTTTTCCTCATGCCAAAATAACCTTTCGGGTGTAAACTTAAATCTAGAAAGAGTAATCGATAAATCATTAAGCCATATTGCTAATTGTATGAAAATTTTGGCCTTTATTCTAGACAAAATAACTTCTTGTTTGGCTGCTCCGATGATCTCATTCATTAGTTCCGTTGAGTTGTGGTCATTAATTCAAATCATATTCGTAATATTTTGCTAGCCGAGATAAGGAAACCTTTCCAATTGATTTGCACTAGTTCCATTACATGATTTGCATTATGCACGAGTTATATGTTAGACAAAAACTATAGATTATTATTTTCAATCCGAATGTACCTTTTATGGTTGCAAAGGCCGCAACAATTCTTATCGTTTGAGAAAAATTTGCTTGCAGAAATGTCTTGTAGATTGCTAACCACTTTTCCATTAAAAATCGCAATCTTTCTGTTTTGCTTAAGTGTGCTTTTAGATAATCTTTTGCTACTTAATTATGTTGTAGACCAAGGTGCATATTCATTCTAGTTTGAATTTTGAAATTCTTGTTGTTGTCTTTACAATTTAATTTTGATCATGGCGAGTTTTATTTTAATTTCAGTAGTTCTAATTGTTGCCCAAGCTGTAAGTTAAGCAAAGTAATTTATATTTAGTAATTCAATAATGATTTCATTTGCTGTTCACTAGGTCAATGGAAAACCTGGAATGTTTGATTCTGCTTGTAAGTTAATTATGGAAATCAAACAAATCTAATCGATAAACATAATGCTTAAACATTTCCCTTCCTTACCTAATAGTACATGGAGCGATGCAGGTAATGGGAACAGTTGAAAATGCTGTTTCTCCTTCTGCCATGGCGTCATTTTGTCAGCAAAATGGTTATACTGTTTGGGTTGGAGAAGGTCCACCACCACAGCCGGATTCGGCTATTGGCTCAGCTTGGTCCGCTTGGGGAACAGTAACTGGGGCTGGGTTTGGGGTAAATCATGAAGCATAAAAATTGTTGATCAACGTCAACTAAGCAACATCTAAAATTCTAAAATAGGCCTTGGCTAGTGCACTTGGAGGTGAAGCTGGAATTCAAGGAAAATGTGATGCATCAGGATGGGTAAATATACAGGCGGAAATAATCTTATAATTTCGAATTTAGAAAGATATATGACTATCTTTTTTAAACTTTCAGGCAAAACCCGGAAGTCTAGCCCAAACTAGTCAACCTCCAACTTCAGGATCCTATAATGTTATTGGATCTCAACCCGGTCAAGTAATAACAACCACTTATCCAGGACAGCCTGGTGGTCAATACATTACTACGAATCCTGGAACTCCATCAACTACTCAAACTCAGTATTATCCTGGTCAACCTGGACAAACTATTATAACTAAATCAACCAGTCCGAGTACCTCTATTCAATACTATCCTGGACAACCTGGACAAACCATTATAACTAAAACAACCAATCCGAGTACCACTACCCAATATTATCCTGGGCAACCTGGTACAAGCACAACCACTCATACTATTACACCAGGGACCCCAGGAACCGTACAATATATTCCTGGCCAACCTGGCAGTGTTACAATTAGCAGAAATAATCCAACTCAACAACAATGCCTTTGCCCATGTTCATAAATCTTGAGCATGAAATGAACATTGATATGTGTCTGACATACAATTTTTATTTTTAAAGCATTTTAATTAAAGGAGTCACAAATTTATGAAATAAAAGCATGTATTATGTAAAAGTTAAAGCAAAAACATAGCATTTTGTCTTTCTCCACTAGCAGCATTTGACAGTGCTACGCTTTTATTCCATTATGAGCAGCATAATGCATAAGTCTTCATTCGCAATTGAGAATTGCACTTGAAAATTGATGTTTTAGCAATTGCAAAATTGCAATTATGATTCCCGTTCGATTTCTAGGCTTAAAACTAGTGTATTAATCATGTAAACCAGTACCTAACCACAACCAGATCATCTCATCGGTTCCTGGGGTATTGGTGGTCCTAAATAGTGGAAGTTTGAGCATTAACGTACAAAATCGATCTGTCACAACTCTTTACTATAGTCAGATAGTTGAAGCAAGTGTTGCATTTGCATTAGGTACTTTCTCCAGCGTTCAACATCAACAGCTGGGTAGTGCCAGTGAGTCCTTAGAATTGGATGGGATTAGAAAGTACATATTTTAAAGTATCCTTAAATTCATCATACAACAAACAAACAGGATACTTTACTAGTAGGGATTAATCCCATTCAAAATCATCGTTTCTTACGCCAAATAATAATCAAAATCAAGGATTCTTCCTGTAGCTGTAATTAATTAATAATCTGCTGGTGAAAGTAAATGTGAACAGATAAATAATATTGGTGCATTTTTATAAAAAAAACATCATCCTGGTATGGATTTCATTTAAATATTTTTGTTTTATCGCTTTTATTCAATTGCAATTCTCATGCGATGCATGCAAATTCAAATTCTGGCTTCTTTTAAGTATGCTTGACAAAGACTATTCAACTATTAGACCCGGCTCTCAAGATTTTGGCCGTTATCGGCTGGGCAAATAAAAGCCTAGGCCGGGTCTAGTAATATTCATTTATTTAGCATGACATGCATGCATGCTTTTATGCTTGATATTGATAAGTTATAACATCCAGACAATTAATGTTTGTTGTAATTTTACTGATTAAAATTTTGCAAATTTCATCGTCATTCATAATCACATCGCAATCGCACCTGGCAAATTGTTTTCATTTTCATGCATTCGTCCGATCTATCCAATAATAATAACAAATAATCCACCATGGAAAATTTACTCAATTAACGTTATTTGCAATTTGCAATGTCTTATGCTTTAGTTTTATGCCGTTGACTGTGGAGAGTTTGAGACAACAGTTCCGTATAATTTATTATGCAATTTCAAATTACCAATACCAATACGTATCAAGAAAGATATTAAAAGATATTTTATTTATGCAATTCTTCTGCTAAACTAATCCATCAATCTCCATTCACAAATTTGCCAATCAATTCAATTTACCAAAACACTAATTGCATCATAGTTAGTACTCTTCCAGAAAGAATAAGAATCGAACGTGCATTACAATAAATAGTAATGAAAATGATAAATAAATTGTCTTTGTCATTGCTAATCTCATTCATAAACATAACGAAACGAAATGATAATCTATATGAGACTATTTGTCAACATCGCGTTTCTGAATCCTGATCCCGACGCTCTATGTTCATGTCGTGTCAACTGTCATGTCCAAATGTAAATTAAACTTATTTAATTTAATTGCTTTCTTTAAATTAAGTCTGTGTACATTGAGATTGATGTAAATATTCAGTTCAGGAATAAGCAATATACAGTTAATAGTGTCATTGGACCCAAGAAAGAGAAAAATATGCACATATTTAGCTAGCTATTGCTATTTTAAAATTATTCGCATCGATAAATGCTTTTTCATATAATTATTTCACTTCTTTTTGTTGTATTTTCTCATAATCCCATGTAATTTTCATATGCCTGTCAAATATCTATTTGTAATGGTCAGCAAAAATTGACAAATATGACCAGACAAGACCATTAAAATCGCCGTCAATTGGCGTCCGAGGAAATGCAATATGCATTTTTTGCACATTTACACATGCTGATGCTATTGTTATTGTTATAACTGTCGCTACTCACAGTAATGTCGTCATTTTAAATTTAATGTAAATGCTTGTCATTGTTGAACTGCAAGAACTAAAACCTATAAAACAATTCTTCTTAGGATTCTTTTTATGTCTATATTATTAACTGTACATATATTTTATTTTATGAGCTATTCATTCATGTTTTGGATTAAATTTATCATCTTACACGACGACGGCCACGTCAACTCTTTGTCTTTGTCTTCCAAGATTTAACAAGTTTATCGGGTTTTGTTAATACGTGAAGGTGAAATTGAATTCTTGTTGCTATTAACTGGATTGAAGCTTTGTAAACTTCGAATCAAAAATTCAAAATCGTAAAATACTGGAATTTGTGCAGTGATTTAAAATTATAATCTAGTTAAAACCGTTGCGAAGGGTTTGTTATTGTGCGTATCTTAATCTAATCGTTTCATTTTACTCATCATCAATCGATTCATTAGCTTATTTTGCGTGCTTTCACCTCAAACACAATTTTTCATTGCATTAATTTTATCTGATTGCTTCTATTTGTATCTTTTAATGCAAACTACCGAAAAGGATTTGGTCATTAAAATTTAAATAAATCTTAAATTTAAGAAACACATTTATGAAAAAAATTAAGAAGGGTAATACGTTATTTTGTATTGATTAAGATTTGGTAAATGCACAGTAATTAAGGCAAATTAAGTCATTAATGAGAAATATACTTTTACTAAATATATTTCAACCATAACTTAATTGGTGTACGTGAGCCTCAGAAGAATCAAAGCCACACTTTAATTTAATGTTTATAAATAGAGTAAATTGTCTATGTCCGTCTAGTTCAATTCAATGTAACTTTGAATCTAATCTGGTTTTATAATGCATAAGCATACAGCATAACTGATTTCTAATGAAAATGAAACTAAAAGTACTTTGGCTTTTTGGCAACCGATACTGAAGTTAAGTGGAAAATCCGGACATTCAACTGAATTGCTCTATCAGTAATAGTAATTAATCCCAATTTCATCATTCATGTAGGCAATTGGCAATTGCATATGCATTCATCTTCAATTCAATTATCGTATTATTTCCAGGGAAAGTACTTCCACCCACATCATATCACTTGGAACTATCGTGATTTATTGTAGTAATCATTTAAATTTTATTGCATCACTTGAATTATGCATAACTTTAAGCGTTTTTTGTTGGTAAACTAAACTAAACTTGAAACTAATGTTATGTTTAGTAAATCCCATAATTTTGCATGTAGCATCAATTTCAATGGACCAAAGACCAAAAGTTAAAGTATGAAATCAAATCAATATTCAATATTAATATTGATAAATTGCATGCATATGTTCGGATTCGGAAATGCGTACGGTTAGTTGTACTTTGTGTACAACTAACTAACTAATGGTACTTAATACTCAATACTTTGTACTTCTGGGGTTTTCTGAACTTAAAAAGATTGCATTGGGGTTCATACTTCATATTATTTTATTTTTGCTTGAATGAAAATGTATGGAATCCTTTACTTCATTATTATTAATAATATTAAATATTTCTCAAAAGAAGAAGCTTACTGCTACTGTACTGCTAACCAGCATCATTATAAATTGAACACTTGTTGGTTTAAAGTGTTAAATAAAACACAGGCGTAACGGAATAAAATCAAGTTAGTCTTCTTCCAACCATCACGAAAAGTAGCCAGTTAGCCAAGCCAGTAAACTTTTTTTTTGGCATTACCAAATTACCAGTTAGTTAGTTTTATTGTGGCTTGGAGTTGGACTTAAAATTCTGTTTAGTTTTCTTATAGTTATAATTAAATTAAATTCCAGATCATAATTATTAGCAACCAATATGCCGCCTGTGGTTTTTAGAGTAAGCAAGGATTTTTGGATTTTGATTTAAGCTTTAATTCCTGCATTCCAATAATAGAACAGTGCAATGCAATACAATGCTTATTTTTAAATTATCGAATTCTTGGAATACAAACCTTTAATAGTATTAGCAAAAGCTTTTACTATAATACTGAGAAATACAAATATTTATGAGCTTTTTTCACACATAATTTTTTATCCCGTTACACTGAATTACTGAAACTCTTTGCTTTAACTATTGTTATCATTATCTGTGTATGTGTTGGTCATGCTTATGTTTTCGCTTATTGCATTTCCTGTCTAATGTCATTCATTTCTGTAAGACTGTAAATGATAGTAATAGTTGAAATTACTCGTAAAATTGCCTATCAATTGTTTTTCATTTTGATTTTTAATTACAGACGATGTCAACAAATGTTTTGGAACAAAAACATCATATTTCTCGTGATACGCGTGGAAAAATCCTAGGACATTTACGTGGGTTTAGAGGATGTACAATATGGTTCACAGGTATGAATAAGCAATGTTCTATTTCTAATTTTTATGCTGAATAATTTAGATACAGACAGAATTCTCTAGATAATACTAATTCTAGTTCTACTTTAAATTCATAAACTTTTATTTTCAACATAATATAAACAGGTTTGTCTGGAGCTGGAAAAACGTCAATCTCATTTGAACTGGAAGCCTTTTTAGTGTCTCATGGGATACCAGCCTACGCTCTTGATGGTGATAATATTAGATCTGGTTTGAATAAAAATCTAGGTTTTTCAGAAGAAGATCGTGAAGAAAATATACGAAGAGTTGCTGAAGTTGCAAAGTTATTTGCAGATAGTGGGGTTGTAGCATTATGTAGTTTCATATCACCTTTTCAAAAGGTAAACTTTTCTGAGTGAATCCTCCTACATTCTAAATTTTAATGTGTTTTGTTACTCGATAATTTTATAGGATCGCGAGCTAGCTAGGAAGATTCACGAAGCAAGTGGCCTACCATTTTTTGAAATATTTGTTGATACTCCAATAGAAGTCTGTGAAAAACGAGATGTTAAAGGTTTATATCGCAAAGCTAGAGAAGGGAAAATCAAAGGATTTACTGGAGTTGATCAAGAATATGAAAGACCCACAAATCCTGATTTGATTGCAAAAACAGTAGAATCAACAATTAATGAGAGTATGATGGAAGTTGTTAATCTTTTAGTAGACAGGGTATATGACCAGATTTTATTACTCTATCCAGTTTTTCCAGTCATTAATTGAGAATCATATGTATTATTTTTACATTCTTATGTATATAATTTTATAATTATGCAGGGAATCCTTCCGATCGACTTGAGATATGAAGACAAGGTCGAAGAATTAATTACAAACTTGTCTGTCTCTGAAATGAATGAAATAACCGGATCAACTCCAGCTCTTGAAATTACAGAAGTTGATTTACAATGGGCACAAGTTCTAGCAGAAGGATGGGCTTCACCATTACGTGGATTTATGAAGGAAGAACAGTACTTACAAGTAAGTTCTTTATGCTTTACTTTATCAATAATGACAAGATGATAAACGTTGTGATGTAATTTTTTAGTCACTCCATTTCAATACGCTTGTTGGCGACACATTGGTCACAATGCCATTAGCAATTGTCCTAGCTGTTACTGGTCATGACAAAGAGAGACTTTCTGAGGCTACGCAAATATGCTTAAACTACAATGGGAAACCAATTGGATTGCTAAAAAATCCAGAATTCTTTCCACATCGTAAAGAGGAACGTTGTGCAAGACAATTCGGAACAACATCTCCAAAGCATCCATACATCAAGGTAAACAAGAATTTAAAAACTTCTTGCACAAGACATATGCTAATTACTACATCGACTTCTTGAATAATTTTTTAGATGATTTTGGAAAGTGGAGACTGGCTAGTTGGGGGTGATATTGAATTATTTGAAAGGATTCGTTGGGATGATGGTTTAGATCATTATAGGCTTACACCAAATGAAATTAGGCAAAAAATGAAGGAAATCCAAGCTGATGCTGTGTTTGCATTTCAATTAAGAAATCCAATTCATAATGGACATGCTCTACTCATGAAGGTAAGCTATCCAAGTTTAATCTGTCATCAAGTTTAAACTTAAACGAATATTATACATAGGACACGAAGAAAACTCTTCAAGAAAAATATGGTTGTAAAAATCCCGTTTTACTCCTTCATCCTCTTGGAGGTTGGACGAAGGATGATGATGTTCCATTGCCAGTTCGAATTGAACAACATTTGGCAGTACTTGAAGACGGTGTGCTTGATCCTAAAACAACAATCCTTGCAATTTTCCCATCACCCATGATGTATGCGGGACCAACTGAAGTCCAATGGCATGCAAGAGCAAGATTAAATGCTGGTTCAAATTTTTACATTGTTGGACGTGACCCAGCGGGTTTACCACATCCAGAAAATCCATCAGTCGATTTATTTGATCCAACACATGGAGCAAGAGTACTCACAATGGCACCAGGACTACCTGGATTAGAAATAATACCATTTCGTGTGGCAGCATATGATAAGAGCGTTGGTGAAATGAATTTTTTTGATCCAAAACGAAAGGATGATTTTGAGTTTATTTCTGGTACTAAAATGAGAAGTTTAGCTAAAACTGGACAGAATCCACCTGATGGTTTCATGGCACCCAAAGCATGGGCAGTTTTAGCTGATTATTACTTGAGCCTCAATGGTAATGGTACTTGTAATGGACATACGAACAACATCAATGGTACTCTTATGAACGGATACAAACATTAACCTCCAGTATTTTTTATCATTTTCCTACTACATACATAATATTATTATATTTTAACATTGACGTTCATAATCATTTTTGATGTTCATTTTTGTTATGATTATCAATCAAAATCAAATGCAAAACTATTTTTTATGATTCTAATTATGGTTATGTATAATGCTGCAGATGCTGAATTTGTATGTACAGTTTTAATCTAAAATTTGTTACATGATTTAATGGTGCTTTGACTGCTTTAATACTAATTTAGGTTGTAGGGACAATGTAGATTCGTTATTTTAAAAATCGGATGCAAAAAAAAGAACGACTATACAAAAATCATTGAATAAATATTCACTCATTTAACCGAAATAAGTTTTGTGGTTGTATTTGTATATGATTAAACTGTCTGTCAAAGTAAGAATGGGTAGAATTTGTTAAATCAATTGATGAGTATTGGAAAAACTTTCAATTGTTACTTTGCATTGAGATTTTGATGCTTGAGTGTGAGTTCGTTTTTCTCTTTGATCGATTGATCAGTTTCATTATGGAGAAAGGTGTTTTTATCGAGAGTTGCAATATTTTTCACCCCATTGTACATATTTTATGTATGACTCATTTTTTATGCTTGCTGAATCCAGCGTTACATGATTTCAAAACATTGAGCAATTGAATGAACTAGAACTACCTGTTTCATTAGATGAGTTTTGAGATTCGATGAGTAAGGGTGTGCATGAAATATCTGTAAGAAGAATTACTTCAAGCTCCAACAATTTCTATAGAAACCAATAAAAATTCTAACTAACCATCCAACAAACTTCATCACTTTTCAGTCAGGTACAAATTGAATTTCCAGTTGTAAAATTCTTAATAGTACAAATATTAAACCTACTAGTTCATAATGGCAAGCATTATTTATTCCCTTAGCCGTATTTTCTCACGACAAGCCGAAGAGGACGAAACTGGGACTAATCATCAAACTGAAGATGATGAGAATCAAACCCAAGTTTGGTATCATCGACCACGCTCTCGTACAGTTAAGCACTCATTAAATAGCTCTGGAATTAAGAATCCGCTTACGTCTCGAACTCGACAATCTGCCCCACCAACTCCTAAATATAGTTCGATATCATCATCGACATCGGTTAATAAGCCTGAGCTAAAACATTCATCAATATCTAATCCAAGTTGTGGAGGATTCTTTGATACACCATCAAAAACGAGTTCGAGACCTCCTTCAAGGGGAAAACCTCGAGGACGACGGAATATTATGTGGGAGGATTCGGGTTATAATACTCCAAGCGTTAAAGCTTTGGATGATTCATTGGTACAGTAAATTAAATTACATTTGTAACTTGCCATTATCATTAATTTTCGTTTTGGATTATACAGGATGAAATTAGTAATTCATATTCTTACTATGACGCTTCAACTTTTAAAAGTGAAGATGATGATTTTTCTAAACGACGTTCCAAAGTTGATGCATTTCTTTCCGCTGCTCCTGTATTTTCTGGTGAAAAGTTTGGATCTATCACTAGCAGTAGTACAACGAGGGATAGACATTCTTCAGAGAAAGCAGTGAAATATACTTATGATGGTTTTCGTTCAACTATGCCCGATTCCGAATCCAAGGTTCGATCTAGACGTCGAACTCCTTCTCTTTCAAGAGAGGAAGTAAATAAAATACGAGGTAAATAATTTACGTAAATATCAAATACAGGTCAGAAAACATGTACTAAAAATTGATTTGTCCATACTTTTCTATGCATATTAGATTCTGTTCGTAGTCAAAGTCGCAGTTGCAGTTGGTCAAGAGAAAGGAACAATAGCATCAGCAGAAATACAGTGACAGATAGCAAAGGAATGTCTCCAACTTTCACCAATCACAACAGCAACATTCTCAGTACAATACCACTAACACCATCACGCTCAAAATCTCGTGATCGAAAATTCTCACCAAGTCGAAATAGTAATGCAGATTATCATTTGTTAGCTGAATCCTTTGTTTCTGTTTCTGGAAGAGAAAACTCACTTTCTCGAAAAAGTAATACATTTTACTCTTTAGAAAATCCAAAGAAAGTTGAGTGTGGGCTTAATTGTAATTATGAATCAAAATTTTTTGATGGTGATTATAATCGGAATCCTAATCATATGAAACTTTCATCATCTACTTCATCTCTCCTCTCACCATCAAATGAAAAATTTTATTTAAATACACTTGAAGAAACTAAAATGATGGTTGATGAAAATGTAAATCAAATTCTTACTGAAGGAACTAATGAGTTTAATGATAAATATTCCAAATGGATTCAACAAGTATTTCATTTACAATTAAGTAAAATCCAATCACGCCTTTCACAATCTTTTCAAACAGAAATTGGACGGTTAAATCGTGAAAAAGAAAATGAAATAATTGAAATTCAACAGTCCTATAGAAAAAAATTATTAGAATTAGAATCCTCAACAGAAAAATTTCAAGAATGGTTTGATAATTTAACAGAAGAAAATCAACAATTAAGAAATATGAATAATAAATTAGAATTTGAAATGAATTCACGCTCAAATTCTCAAGAACGTCAATTTAATGATGAGCTTGATAAACAAATTAATGAAATTGAAGCAATGGCTGAACAAGAAAAATTACAATTACAAAAACGTCATGCTGAACAAATTCATGCTGTTACAACCCGATGTAATGAACAAGTTAAAAATTTAGAAGCTCAATATTCTCATCAAATTGAATCTTTGGAAAAATTAGTTGATGAGCTAAGGGTAAGGAAAATAACAAAAATGCCTTAATTTCGATTGTATTCGATTATTTTGAACATTTAGGATCAAAATGATGCCTTAAGTCAACATTTGGAACTTTATAAAAAATTTGCTGGAGAGCAAGCTACTGAAAGTTGTATAAAACATCCAAGCGAACGTGAGCAATTGTTAAGTACAATTAATGAATTACGTGAGAAACTAGCAATTTTAGAAAGAGAAAAAACAATGGTTATTATTGCTCATAATGATGAAATTGTTGATTTACACAAGGAATTGGAAGAGCATAATAAGGT
>JAQGCY010000613.1:0-15680 GCA_034700645.1 Xenylla mediterranea | reverse complement strand
TTTCTTTATTCAGGTATAAAAGGTCCTTTCATTTACATTTCTTTTTCCCAAAAGTTTAATAATTATTTGTAACTTAGGAAGCAGAGACTATCGAGACTAAGCAAGAAGGTATCAAGAATTTGCTAAGATCCTTGATGCTAAACAAAACTTTCTCTCTGCCGCAGTATTTAATTCTATCAAGATTAATCTTTCTCTCCGCCATCAAGATTGTGGAGAATCTGATGCTTACTTTGTAAGCTCTTCTTCAATGATAAAAAACAAAGGTAAGATAGAATTTGCAACTTTTTGAAAACCTCAAATCTAATGAAATCCCAATTGTTTATTTACAACTATGTTTGTAACTTTAGATGCAGGAATTGTATGGAGTATTGATGTTAACAATATCCAGACCTTAATAATCGCGTTGACTGCCAATTTCATCGTTCCATGTCCGGAGCAGAGATATGTCCATCCGCATTTAATACAATCACAATTTTAACACAATACTATTACACAGTACTGATATCCACACTGTTATAATTATTTATCCAATTTAAAATTTATTCTATTGAACAATAATAAATGTATGATATCTCAATCTCATCTGCATGTCTAGTGGGTCTGAATAAAGAAACATTTAACATAAAGGATATACTTTAAGTTTAACTCATTTTAGTTATCAAAGCTAAAGCTTCGATTTGCAGAGACAAATAATACTGGAATTAATTAATTTTTTGAGTTAAGGCTTAAATATTCTTTCTCGATTATGGATTTCAAAACTAAGTTTTTAATTAGCACATCATACGAGTTATACGGATCAAAGTAGAATTAGCATTTAAATGCATCTGTTTTTTAATATACCAATATTTGAATGAAGCCTTTACAATAAATCCGAATTTCCATAATGTATTCCAAGATAGTTTAATAAATTCAGCGCAGAAGATGAAACTTTTTTAATTGTATAATAAATTTTCAGCTAATCATAATAGTATAAATCCGTTCTCTTTTGATTTAGGTTAGAGTTATTGATATACGTACATTCACAAATACATTGTGACAAACCGTATACATATAAATATATAACAATAATTACCTCAGCATAAAATGTAAATGTAAATGTACTTTGCAAAAGTAAAAGTTATTCAAGATAATTCCTTTGTGAATTGGAAATAATATGTAGTTACTTCCTCAATTTTTATTATCTTCGGTTTTAACACCATATGAATAAATCACACTAAAATTCTTACTATAGTCTCTTGGGACAGATGGTGGAGCTGCAAGAAATGCTGCCCCAAGAGCAGAGTGAACATTGAGGCGAAGTAACGAAAACTTTTGGAGCAGTGCACTTTTTCCTGTATCTCCTTCTTGGCTCTGGATCCCAAGGGTTTCAGTGAATCCAGGTTGGAGATGTTTCCAAGATTTCCAAACTGAACCTATGCATACAATTGGTACACCCAAAGGTCCAGCAACAAGCTCCTTTAAAACGAAAATCATGTTTAAGAATTTAACAGGGAAGCAAAAACTTGTTTGAGTATTACTGAAGAGATTTGATCATTAATTGCCAGGATATGTTTGGCTAAAGCTTCTCCAGCTTTTCTAAATATTAAACAACAAAGTGGGTCACCGTGTTCAGCACCTTCTGCTAGCTTTAGTGTTAAGTTTGCATAAAATGGCTTATCAAAAGATTGATAACAATGAGGCAACATTCCAGCACTAGCAATAAAAAAAAATATCAGTAAAACAAAATCAAATTACTTTATTTTCAATTGCTTACTTGTCTTCAATCTTAAAGTGCTCTTTTACCGATTCCCAAACATAAGTAATTGGGTGAGGTGCTTTTTTATAGTTGTCCCTTTCTTTGATACAGTAAAGTACAGCTTTATGTGCCATCCACCATGCTAAATACAGACAGAAAATATTAAACATTTCATCAGGTTATAGATAGAAATTAAATGTGCTAACCTGATCCTTCATCTCCAATTAAATAACTCCATCCCCCACATCTTGCTTCACTTTTATCTGGATTTATCAAAAGACAGTTCGAACCAGTACCACTTATAAGAACAATTCCTCCTGTTATGAAAAATTAAACTCTGTTTATCCAGACCGGTGTAATAATAATGTATTCCACAATATAATTACCAGAATCCGAAGTTGCTAGCAAAGGTCCAACTGTGTCGGATTCAACTTTAACTGTTTCAATAGAAGGTGCTTTACTTTTGATGGTATCCTTAAGTTTTTCGTTTGTTTCTTTTTGTTCACAGCCGCTTAGACAAAGTCCCTGTAATCACAATTACAAAAATCATCAAGTAACATAACAAGCTTGTGCATAACTTGTTTAGAGTTATCTGCACAAATTAACAAATATGTTACTCACAAGTCCCCCAAGTGGATCTGCTTTACTAACTCCAGCTTTATCCAATAGCTTATCAACTATTTCCAGAATTTGATCGCTGCATTTGTCAAGTCCTAATAGCTAAACAATTTTAATTGGGTAAGCTAAATTTTATTGTCTTATGTGTAGTATGTTTCATTCTAAATATTTACCCAATGATTAGTTGGTGCTTGGTTTTCCAAAAGTGAAACAATTTGTCCTTTTTCATCCAACAGGGCAGCCGTGGAGTGGGTGGCTCCGCTAAAATATTCATCGACAAACAGAACGTAGAAATGAATTAATCTTTTGTATTCATATTCCGTTGTTTGGTTTGTGCAAAATTTAGAATTTTCTGATTAAGTGTATGATAGAAAATGGTGTCTTGTTTGATGAGCATTTGAGTTAAGTAAGACCATGCATTTACATAAATATGAACGTATAATACCAAATATGTACGATGCTTCATGATAACTTACGTTATCATCCGCGTTCACAATATCAATCATGCACGCTTTGTAATCCTAATAATAATTACTGGTCAAAATAGTGCAAAAAATTATCCGCTGAGCTGACGTAGCTTTAAGGTGAACGAATTCCAAATTTAGACAAAATGATTCTAAATGATAGCCCGAGCTGTATTTACATCTCTCGTGATTCTCTTGATCCGTCAAATGTATTAGTAGATTCATCATCATTTAAACATTTGATACACCTAGCCTTAAGCTAACTGTACGATAGAAAATAGCCGAAAATGAGTCCCGTTTAATCAATTGAATATTGAACATATTAAACAGTAGAAACCTTATCAATATGTAGAAACCCGTATGTCACACTTCCAAACTTGTGTACATGTGTACAAATTGGTATTTTTGTAATTTCTCTCTACGCGTCAGTCAACTTAATGTATCATTAACCAGGAAGTCCTTTTGTAATTGTAAGCCTGTTATGAGCTATGTCTTATCTGTTAAAAATTATCAATTCTGGCAATGACCCTGACTGAAACAAGTACAAGTTTAGCTCAATTGCAATTTTAAATACTGATCAAGGTACGTATGCTTATGCATGGTCATTGGTCATGTTAGCCTTAAAAACAATCCTAATTAAATCCTTGACCCAGAATTTGAAGGGACAATAATAAACATCAAATCATCATCAATAATAATACGAGTATGCATGCATACAAAAGTAAAGTAAGAGAATTAATTACCCTTCGATTCCAGCATAGTATTTCGGCATTGTTCTCCTCTATAGATAAAATCAACTTTTCAATATAATTTCTTGAAACACTAGTCACACTCACAATAAGTCGATAGGATTTGGCGTGGGTTTTCTTACCAGATTCAGAAACAGGAACAGCAGCTCTTTTTACTATCTAATCCTTTTGCAAATTTAATTCCAACCAAAAAGATTTGCTGAATGCTTAGAATTTGACGTTGAATATCGATGTTGTTATTGTTGCATTTGTACTTGTCTTTGCTTTGCTTTCGTTATTTGGTTTTATAACAATACTAATAACAAACAAAATCCAGAAGATTTGGATGGTACAGACTTCTCAATTGTTAACCACGTCCCAACTGTGCCAGGAAAATGCAATAACAAATTCTCAGCGTCTTTGATATTTCTTCTTCTTCTCTCGGTCTAATCTAACTGTTGTTTTAACAACATACAACACTAAACCCAGTATTATTGTGAGCAAAAATTTTATATCCACCGAGCCAGCAAACCAACAATGAAAAGGGTTCAGTTCAAGGTTTTATTGGAATTGGAAATTTATTATAACCTAACGGTTCTTATTATTCTTTTGCATACTTAATATCGAAGCCCGAAGGCGCAAATAAGATGTAAAAATGTAAGCGTTAAGATAGACTCAATGAAATGAATGGGTTTAAATAAAACTATAAATTTCCAAAAACAACAAAAGCTGACTGATTCCCAGGAATTTTTCTCAACTCTTTTTCAATTTCAGCTATACAAGAAATATTAGAAATATACAACTTTTCATTAGTAAAAAAAAATATGTATGATGAAAAAAAAATTAATAACGATGATGATTGAGTGATTTAATGAATAGAATTTAATAATCCAAAGCTAAAAGCCACATGTGGATTGTGGATTTAAAGTAATAGATAGAAAAAATGCTTGCGCATAGAAGCAAAAATGAAAACTATGTTTCTAGAAGAGCATTTAGCAACATCAACTAAAAATAATATGGAAATTGCAGAAAGTACTGTATGAATGTACTAGTAAACTTTGTAATGTTAATGCATCAATCATAGTTTTAGCTACTAATGAGATAGGAGGGATTGATAGGGATTTCTAACTAATTGGATGATTTACGTAATTCAAGTTTTTTTTTGACTTAACATGTCATGTGGAATAGAAACAGTGAATTTGAGTTCAGAATTAGATTCATAGAGTGAAAAAAAGAAGAAATCAATGAATTATGCTACTAAAGCTAAAGTACAAATTCTATCTAGGCTTCTAATAGGAAGTAGACCAGAATTGGAACTCTGAACTCTGATTATGGATGAAGTGTCAACATTTTATATGAACCATGCATCACATACTCATACCATAATTTTTATTTACGGCATTGCCATTCTTATTACTCTTTAAACTTTAAAGACAAATGGAGATATAAATTGATATCCCTTCACCTCAATCATGTCTTGGTTAAATTAAACCTAGGTCTCCGCTCTATCTAATGAATTGTCCATAACTAGTGGGCGTAACACATTTAGAAGCAATCATCAGCATTTTGTAGGTGTTTCATAAATAAATCATACGTAAAATTGCTTCTGGCCTATAACCCTAGATGCAGCAAATAACTCAGTTTTGAGTGTCGAATCAAGTTATGACATCCCAATTCCTGGAAGATGTGGAAGTATTTGCATCCTAAACATGAAAAATACAAATAGAAAGTTATCAAACAACTTTAAGACCGAATGTCTTCAGAAAGCTTGAGGTGCAAATGAATAGTTTTCTCTTATTATAGGTCGCCGTTCGAAAAATAGAATGACTATTGAATTGGAGCTACAATTTATGATTCCGCCTACCCTCAATTCTTGTTTACTCTTTAGTAATAACCAGGTTAATTGAACCTTTCTAAACACAAAATAGCATGGATTAAAAAATGCGACAAACAATGAAAGTGAAAGCAGATTCTTAAAAAAGAAACAATAATAATATTTAGATCAAATAAATAGAGCTAAGAAACTAAACTTTTTGCGTTAATTTCATTTGTGTTTTAGAAGCAATAACAATGTTTGTTATATTTGTGTCTGCAACTATTTTGGCTAGTTTGGTATCTATTAACGGATACGAACTGGAACATGGTAAAAACAAACAAAGTAAAGCGTGCAAAAGGTTACAATTTAATAAGAAAAATTTTTTGATTTTAGCTAAAGTGTTTCGAAATAATTCAACTTCTGATATCTCTGGCTGGGAACTTCATCTGATTGGTGATCAAGTTTTTGAAATAATTAAAGAGAAATGTCATATGGAGTTAGATGGAACCATGACTTATTTAAAGGGATATATTCGAGATCGTGTGACATTGTCAGAAACCAGATTTAAGGTTAATGAGGACTTTACAAATACTTTTACATATCTGGCCCAATGCCTCATGAAATGCAAGAACTTCAACCGTAAAGCCAAACTTTCCGAAGATATAGTTGGATCTCCTTCAGATCACAAACTTCACGATTCCCACTACCATCCACATCTTGAAGACTTGCCGGAATTAACAACGACACCAAAACCGGAGTCATTATGGGGTGGATTCCGCAACCTCGTGAATTATTTTGTCAAAGCAAACAAGCAACTCTTCGCTCAAGCTACCAATTCAACATTAGCTTCGGCATTAGAAGTTTCAGAATATGAATTTAAACAAATGATGAAGCAATCCCTAAAATTTATAGCAAACTATTGTTTACCAAACAAGTTTAAGGATTCTGTAGGGAAATATGTTATTGATATTATGCAATCAATTCAGGATTTTATTTTAGCTGATAGTGAAGTACATCTTATCCATTATGCAGAAGAGTACTTGCAAAAGACAAACTTTAATAAGAGGATTGACAAGTGTATCAAAAAATTAGGGAAGTTTTAAGCAAATTTTATATTTTAAACTTAAACGAAATTCCTGTAAATAAAATCAATGCATATTGTTCAAATTGTTTAATTCAAACAGAATAATGGATTTTTTTGAATTTTGCCAATACTTCATAGTTCATACTTTACTATTAATCATCATATTTATTAGCATAATTTTTGAGAATAATCAATTAAAGATAACAGTTTTTAGCCCAAGAGAGGATTTCCACATCTTTTGCCATCCGAAGAATCGAAGCGAAGCATCATAACGCATCAGCGTAAGCGTCACTTTCAGCGATACAAACATACAATGTTCTCCATCTATCAAAAATTCCTCAGAATTACCAAGACCCAAGTCCGACTCATTCGAATTCAAAAAGCCGACACTCGTCTTTTAGTTTACTGTAAGAAAAAACAGAAAGAAACCGAAACTGAGGCTTCTGGTTCTTGGTTTTTTCGTGCACTTTCCTTTTACAATTCCACAATCAAGTCAATTGTTAATTGATTAATTGAGAGAGGACCCTGCGTGTTTGTTTGTTGTTTCTGATTGTTGTAGAGGACTGTCACTTGTCAGTGTCAATTGTTGTGATTTGATTAATTGATTGTCAGTAAAGATGTCGATTGGAGTACCAATTAAAGTTTTACATGAGGCCGAAGGTCATATTTGTACATTGGAAACTACAACAGGGGAAACTTATCGTGGGAAATTAATTGAGGCAGAAGATAATATGAATTGTCAAATGGCTAATGTTCATGTTACTTATCGGGATGGGCGGAGTAATGAGTTGGATTTGGTATTTATTCGTGGTTCTAAAATTCGATTTATGATCCTGCCGGACATGTTAAAGAATGCTCCAATGTTTAAGAGAGTGGGTCAAAAGGGGAATACTGGGATTGGGGCTGGGGCTAGAGGAAAGGCGGCTATGATGCGTGGGGCATGTAAGTAACAATTAAAGTCAAAGTCAAGCATATTATAGTGTACAATACAATTCCATTTGCTCATTGTCATTCTAATTTGTTACAGCTCGAGGTGGTGGACGTGGGACACGTGGTGGGGGAAGAGGTGGAGGTGGCAGAGGTGAACGAGGAGGTGGTGGTGGTGGATGGGGTGAGCGTGGTGGGGGTGGACGAGGTGGAGGCCGTGGTGGTCATTTCTAAGTTTAAATTGAGGATTCCAGATTATACTTATTACCTCTCCTTGGAACTTTTTATACTTTACTATTATTATATAATTACCCTTATGTAACAAAAAAAAATCAAAAAACACACAAAAAAGAATTCTTCTTCAGAAACAAATCCAATAATTGTTTTGGATTATATATATACCCTTGCTTTTCCTTTGTTTTCCATCTTATTCATTATAAAAATTGAATATTTAATGTATGTTTTACATCCATCCATTTGTTTTGTTGAGTCTATGTTATGTTCTACATGGTTTGAAAATTCAAGAAATAAAAAAGGAAAACTAAACTAAAGTTTAATGTCTAAAACGATATAAAAGTAACACTAATAATAATAATAAAAACCAGACTTGTTTTTTTTTTGTTTGAGAGAGTATAATGAGTAGTTGTACAATTAATTAACATTAAGTAAAAACTGACGTGAGACCAAACTACTAAATCCACTGTATTGTAATAATGTAATTGACATTGACTGACCCATCCATCGTATGAGTATTACTAAATTACAACCTAAAGTACTAAGCTTAGCAATTGTTGTTAGATTCTGATATTATATTTATATTATTAAAGTATTTCTGGACTGTGGTAACTTATCAACTTATGGTTAATTTTAATTAATAGAATATTAATGTTTAGGAGGGCAGATTCATAGTGGACAATTATTAGTTTACATTCGAACGTTATTTTTAATTGATTGTTACACAAAGGAAATAATTACAGTAATATTGCGAATCGGATAACTTATTCCTCTATTCTATTTCTAGTAAATAATGACAATGAGTATTTTGACAACAATCTAAACGACGAGACATATAATAAATTAATTCGTTACAAGTTAACCAATCGAAAACAAACTGCAATTTATACCTACTGCCACACTCTCTTGACCCCATATTTGATAAACCAGAACTAACGTATGACTTTTCAAATTTCTGAAAATAAAGCTTAAAAACCCCATCAATTGTACGTTTGAGTTGATATATCTATATATATATGTCTATAAATATATATAAATTAACCACATACACTGTAGTTAGTCTGAATCAGAAGAAGACATTACGTCTGCTGCTGCTTTGATATTATTAACAAATTCCTGTTGTTGTTGTTCCAAGATACTCTTAAGTTCTTCCACACAATCATTTGGTACATGAAGCCCAATAATTTTAAACTTCTCACCCCCAGCTTCACCTTTAACTCGAATAATTTGCATCTTGGCCTCTTCCCTATGAGCATACTTTGCAACTATATTTTCAACTTGATTCCAAACTAAGAGTACTGAACCACTTAAAACATGAATTGTACGACGACGGACACCGGTCTGGCAATTAAATCCAGCTAATTTGGTTTTACAATTACCATTCCTGCAATAAAAACATTTACAGTACAGTAGACGCCTTTGTTACAGTTAAACATCAAGTTTCCAGACAAGTTTGCTTACCAATATGCATGGGTACAGTTGCTCTCACAGAAATCATACTGGTCTTTCCATGCCTCTTCTGCTTCTTCGGGTTCAACCTTGTCATACTTCTTCAAGAGATCTGCCAATACTTCTCGAGTTGGCTAATGATTAATTCAAAAATTAAATAAACTAGAATATAGATTAGAGGCTGGATATGAATGTTGTATACCTGTAAACCAATGTGTGGACGATAAATTATATACAAGTCAGAGTTACTTTCTTTCCCATCCATTTTCTCTCGTAGGGCAAGTAGTGCTAGTTTTTTGTTATTAGTTTCCTAAATCAATGTCATAATAATTATTTGAATCAACTAGAACAATTTTTAGATTTTCAAGACCAAAAGTTACCCGTTTAGAGACATAGAATCCTTCATGATTACCAAATAGTTGACTCTGTTTGTCTAGGGCATTCTCCCAATCTAACCCACGGTTAACAAGGATTTCATGTAATTCAATGTCAGCAACACCAGTTGCATGATTTCGTTTGTACGAGTTCCCCACAACATGTGTCACATCTTTTCCACCAGAAGTTACATCCAAAATTCCAGCGTCATATCGTCCATTTCTCTTGGCTTGTTTAACTATATAGGCTAATGTATCCGTGAAATATTGGAACAATCCGTTTTGAATCTTGATTGGCATGCCTAAGATTCTGTATTTAACATAAGGACAGTTAGACAACAAAAACATTTTGCTGTTAAGTATATTACTAACCTGTTGAGGAATTTAGTCATGTTAACAGAATCTTTATCTAATACAAGCCGTTGACCAGAATTAACGACTAGTCCGACACCCACAAGTGCACTAACTGCATCGCTGAAAAATGCATCGAAGCCGCCCTCTTCGTACTCTTTTGGTGCTGGTACAAGTGGTCTTTCCATTTCCATGACTGCTTTCATTACATGATCAAGTGCTAAGCGACCAAACTTATTGTCAATATTGTACCTTGAAAAATCACGCGATTCTGTTGCACGACGATCTCCATGTGTCAGTGCACCCTAAAGTTTAAAATCAGAATTTCCTAAAGTGAAGTAGTACAGTAATTTATCTAGCTAGTTTAACAAACTACTCACCAAACTTTCAAGTCTTTTAGCAACAATTGATGCAAATCTATACTCTCCAGCTAAATTTGATATGAGGAATACATAGTCGGGTGCATTGGCTTGATTACTTCGATGAGTACGTCCTAAAATTAGAACTCATTATGAAGATTCATAATAACAATACACATGAATACATGAAGTAGATTTTATTTACCAAATTGTTGAATAGCACGATCTGCAGACCAAGGTAATTCAAGAGTTATATGCAATCTTTTCCGTTGGTTCAGGACACGTTTGTCACTTTGCAATGAGATCCCACTAGACGCTGCTTCTGATATTATAGCAATTAACTTTTCACCAGACATGAACCGTTCTTTCTCTAGAAAAAAAGACATTCGGCAAGTGTTTAACTAATCCTTCTTATCAAGAAACGAATTTTCATCATATTTTAATTTATACCTTTCAAATTGATAGTTTCTAAAGATACATCAGCTTCTTGTCGTGTTTCATAGGATACAGTTCCCTGGTCGTCCTGTACCACTCGTCCTCGTCTACCAGTCATCTGGTTTAATAATATAATCAAGTTTTAATGACAACATCTTAGCATTTTATAAAACTGCGAATTTCTACCTCAGCAACTTCAGTTGGTCCACCAAGTTCATCAATCAATTGGTCTAATGTGTTCGGTGGGAGTTTTTCTCCAAGTTGTTCAATCCGGTCCAAGAGTTCTTTCCGGATTTTGCGAACCATTTCCTTGGCCTCAGCTGATACAGGTTCTTTAGGAATTTCATCTTCGCCTTTCACACCTTTGATAAGTTTACCACCTTTTTGCTTGTTGCTAGAATGTTTTTTGCCCTTTTTCTTGGAAAGTGAAGTTTCGTCTATAAAAGCACAAAAACCATTAAAACAATACCACGAAAAAGAAATGATACAATTTTAGATGTTTTTAATATACCCATATCATCTGAATCGCCTTCTGACTCCATCGAACTAGATAAGACGCCATCACTGGGTTCAGAGTCTTCCGAAGAAGAATTATTTGACAACTCAAATTCCGAGTCATCTTCTGCAGACTCATCAGAACTGTTATCATGTCTTAGTTTTTTGTAGTTCTGCTTCTGGGCTGCTTTACGGACTAAAATTACAATGAAATAAAGAACTAATATTTAGTTTTTAGTCTACAACACACAAAACTCAGATGAATAATACCTGGTTTTCGTTTTCCTGAAGAAGGACCAGCTTTTCCTGAATTTGTTTTCGCGTCATCTTCCATTTCTTTGATGATTGTTTGAAACAAAGAACTTGTACCTGATGATTTAGAATCCTGCTTTTTGAATTGTGGAGATCCAGGAAATGAATTTTCAACTAGATGTTGTAGGACTCCCCTGCAAAATTTTCACAATTAATAAAAGTACTGAAATGAACAATTACTTTTACCAAACTCACTTTGCGGTTGATACAAAGTCAGTAAGCTCTCCTTCATCGCGTTCCATTTGATCCAACGTTCTCGCTTCCCCAGTGGACTGAAGTCCTATCACGACACATTTCCCATCCTTAATAGCATTTCTGCAAATAAGTCAATTTGAACAGTAATATACAATTTCAACTCCTTTACTCACAAATGTTTTGGCTTAAACCAACCTTGCTAATAACACAGCATGTTTAACTTTGGATGCAATGCAGAGATACTTGAAGTAACGCTGATGAGCTCCCCAGAAGTTGGTAAACACTGATTTCTTTTCTTTGTTTCCATATTTCATAAGCACTGTTCCCTCAATGAATTTGTTCTTTGCATGAACCCACTGCGCAAAAAAAAAACAGATGAATTGCAATACTTTAACTGAATTAAATCTGTCTACAAATTACTTACAAATTCAACGGAATCATTATAAGCTTCTTCAAAATTTGGTGGTAGTGGTACTTCTTCAATAGAAAACTTAACCCCTTGAAAACTAAGCTGCCTTGCTATATACGTTCCTCTCAATTTCATGTCCATAGCTACAATTTCCATAGCGCTTACGCCTCTGGAACACAAAATCAAAGTTGAAAGCTTGATACAATTAATGAATATTTCTTAGGGATTTACCGTTTATCTACACTCTTTACAAAAGCTTGAAAATCAGCAAAGGGAGTTGATGGACCCCATAGTCCCAGTCTTGTCATATAAGCCATGTGACGGGGCTCAGAAGCACCGGTAGCTGATGCATAGACAACTCTTGCCTTAGGCAGTAACTTTTGCAATTCCTCAACAGTAACACCAGTCTTTGTAGGTTTTCCACCACCCATTGGAGAAAGATTTTTAGCTCGATGACACTCATCAAACACGACCTTGAAACAAAATGAGAACAATTAGCTAAACTAATTAGATTCAGAACCTTTGGGTATACAAAAAATTTCGTCTTACAACTCCATCGTTCGACCTTCCAAACCAGTCAATAATTTGTTTAAGTCTTGTATTATACTTTCCTTTAGTGGATGACTCTCCTATTAAGCCGGAATAAGTCAGGAAAAGCACACCATCATCCAAGGTTAGCCTTCCATATTTCTGTTTACTTAACTGATGAATGGGTATTTTGTCTGCCCCAATATCTCTAAGATCTCTCAATGAATCATATACTAAGTCAGTAGACACAGTAATCCAAATTGATTTTTTCTTTTTCTTCATATAATTTTCATAAATTACGCCTGCAATCGTTCGACCTTTACCGACACCAGCTCCATCACCTATTATGGAGATATAAGGTTGCAATAATTCACTCAAAGCGTAAAAGCATTTAAAAATCAAACCAATTAGAAACCCAGCTCTTGTATTGTTTGGTAGCATGTGCTCATGCTGTTGACAGGCATACACTATTGATTCCAATTGTAACCCAGATAGCAGTCCTTTTTTGATTACATGGTCTGGAAGTGAAAGTTTATATTCAATGTCTGGTGGATATACACTAGCTAGTGATGCGGTTTCTACTACTTGATCAGGGTGCGGGACTCCAATCTTTACTGTAAGGTTTAAAATAATGCAAATTAGGTTAACGAAAACAGATAAGCGGGGAAGTACTGTCATACATTTTGACGGTTCATACGTAGAATAGGTTTCATCTACTCCAAGCTCGTCCTCATCTTCTTCAGCTTCATTTTCAGGCTCAGTAATCAAATCATTTACCTGGAAAAAGAAATGACAATGACCTGTTATAATCTATACTTAAAGTACAACCAATGGTTGGTGGATGTCCTGATAAGATGATTTGCATGTTATTTATGATGATCATGAATCAATAGCATTTACTTCCCTTTTGACATACATAATATTATATTACACTATCACATATTCAACAAAGTTAAAATTACAGCATTGACAACCTAATGAACAAACTAGTAACCATTAGAACGTCGTGACTTGGTTTAAAATACGGCTTACGCAGCAAAGCAGCCTTAGACCCAATCATAAATTTATAAGTAAATTTTTCCGACAAGCTCGGGCAAATCCAACCATCATCCATGACAGCTCCCAATTTCCATTGTGTATAATAACCATTATTATATTTTTTTACTCTCCCCATAATTTTAGCTTTCAATTTTACTAATTTAAGTTTTACAAAATAAATACTTTTTATCAGTGAAAGTCATGGAAAAAGTGAAATCCAAGCAAATGAAGTCTAATTCCTATTCTAAGATAAGTGACCCCAACAAGATAGACGAGGAAACTGCAACTTCCAGTGGAAAAATTCCAAGCAATTCAAGTTATAAGCAAACGGTTAAACTAAATTATAAAGGAAATGAAATCAAAAGTGAACGTGAAACGAAGCCAATTTCACGACAGAATATTTTAACTTATAATCAAAATGTTAAACCAATTGTTATGATAGAGGAAAACAAAAACGAAGCAGACACCGAGACAATTTCAAAACAAAAAATTCCAAGTAATTTAACTAATCAGCAAAATGTTAAACCAATTGTGGAGGTAAAGGAAAACAAAACCAAACCAGATAAAAAGACTATTTCAAAAAAGGCTAAGGATCATCAAAGTAATTTGACTCATCAGCAAAATGTTAAACCAATTACTAAAAAGGTAGAAGATATTAAAAGTGTACCAGTAACGTCTTCACATGGCAAAAGTCCGATTAATGTTAAACCAATTATTAAAGTGAAAGAAGATACTAAAAGTGAACCAGAAACGCCTTCAAATGGTAAAACTCCGATTAACCTGGTTTATGATGGACGCAATTATAAGTACAGTGGTAAATATATATCAAAAGTTACTGGTGAAAAAACAAACTACTGGCATTGCAAATTTTCGGGCTGTTCGGGTATACTCCATCATATTAATTGTGACTCAACATTAGGTGGGAGGTACGTTATTACTCGGAAGCATGATCGGTGCAAAAAAACAGTAAGTCATATTTCTTTAAAACCAATCTGATTAAGACAATGGACACTTACTCTAAAATTTGAAGTTCCCCATAATGCTTCCACAGATGGTTTATATCGAGCAGCTTTATTCTGTTGCATTTGGGCAAGTTGAGAGTTTTGAAAGCCATTTGACATTTCAAACATTCTGATTAATCCAATTCGAGTTTCTGTATAATTAAGAAATTAATTTAATATTTCTTGTCAGACCAGGAAGTATATATAAATACATACCAAAAAACTTAAGGATTTGATAGGGTGTCATTCGCGTATTACTAATATCCATTCCTAAACCATAGAGAGATCCAGAGTTTGCATTTTGTTCAATGATCATTTTTAGGACGTTCATATAAGTTGGATTTGAGTAGGCTAATTGAACCAAACGATTTACTTCTGCTTGTTCCACTTCACCCTTTTGTACAGATAAACTAAGACCTTGAATGAAGGATTGGGGTAGGAGATAGGGAGTTGTCATTTGTTTTTGCTGCAAGGAATCATTAAGATTCAACAAAGGTGATGGCATTCCACTGAGGAAACTTAAATTAGCTAATGGATTTGAATTTGTAGATAAGAAAGGACTTGAGGACAATCCTTGGAGTACTGCACTGTATAAGTCTTGTTTTCTTGTTGGTTTCTGACTGTCATTTAGGTTTGATATTGGAATGAGAGGTGGTGGATTAGAGGACCACATCGAATTCATTTTGGTTAATGGAGGTACTTCTATATTAATTCTAGGGATTTGTGTTTCATTGATCTTGGCTGACGAAGATGAGCCTTGACTTGTAGATGGCATAGTCCCTTTACTAGTAAGTACTTCTCTTAATGATTTCCCACCTCCAGGAACCTCAATTGAGTCTGGATCCTCCATATCCGATCCTTCAGAGTCCTCTTGAAAATCTTCATCAGGCTCCTCAGATACATCGGAATCATCTGACTCTTGCTCCACATATTTCTTAGCTTTAGTAGCCTAAAATCAATCATAAGAACAAGAAATAGCATTACAACAACACAGTTAAACCTACTATAACATTTTATATAGACTTACTGCAGATCTTGTTGGTCTTGGCATATTTATCTAGGCTTGTTGTTGTTGTTAATCAAACCTAATGAAACTGAGCTTCTCTGAGCGCAAGTTCTAGAATTAAA
>JAQGCY010000612.1:0-15681 GCA_034700645.1 Xenylla mediterranea | reverse complement strand
TTTACCTAATGATAATTAATAATTACTTTGAGTAAGTTAGGATTCTTTAGTATTTTTTAGACATTGTACCTCTGCTGCATCGCATTTTCAGCGTACACGTACTAAATAACTTATATAATAACGATAGTATACTAAAATAGTCTTTTTCTTCTTTATTTATTTATTAATGGATTTCTTTTCTTTTACTTAGTAAAAAAGAAATTCAAAAGAAATTTTCATTCATTTCGTTTCGTTTTTTTCGTATCTCATTCGATCGTGGCCAAAGAATGATAATTTTCAAAAGTTTTTTTTTTGTTTTGTTTTTGTTGATTAATTGATGATGTTAGCTAAAATACTTACATATGTCACGAGCACGATTAATTTATTATTATTATTATTATTTTGTTGTAGTCAAATTAATGGATTTTATACGAAATAGTTTCTTCTATTCTTTTGTTTCAATAGAAAGTTGTATAAGGGTCCAGTAAGAAAATAAAACAAACAAAACAAAGTGTAATGTAACTGAAGTATTTGGGTTTTGATTTTGGATTGGTTGTTTTGTTTTGTTTTTTGAAAATTAGTATTCTTATCTATCAAACAGAAACAACCAAATCCAAAAATTTAACGAAATATTAACGAAAAAAACCATTTAGGTAAAGTAAATAAAATCGGAATACACTGGAACCATAATAATATTAATCTAAATTTATAATGTAATAAAAAAAATGATATCAAGAGGCAAAACAACACTCATTTTTGATTCTAGTGCTAAGAATGTACAAATTTAATAATCATTTTAAGTCATATATTACTAAATAAGAGTTGTACTAAAAAAAACCCAGATATCTAATAATAATCGCCATTATTATTATTATTATCAATAATTCTTGTAGTAATAATTACAAAACAAAGTTTATTCAATGCATAAAACAAAATACAAACAATTATTATACTATTCGTTTTAGTATTTTACGCTCATTTGAAAGGGAAGTAATAATAATAAAATCCATGTTCTCAAATCTTGGTACTTAAATCAACTTAGGAGTACTAATCTTTGTTTTGTGTTTTTCAAGATTTATTTACAGTTTTATTATAAATGTCTAATTCCTCAAAACCAACTGACACCCATCCATTGCATTGTAGTTGTTTTAATTATGTCTGCTCATATTACATTCAAAATCGAATTGGCTAATCCATAAATGAGTCCCATCTGTCCACAATTGCCAGTTAAGCATAAAATATAAAGTTAAAACTGACTTCGTTTCATTATAACAAGGAATAAACTTTGGAATATTAACTTTCAACTATTCGAACAGTTAAGATATCACCACTTATTTGTACTTCAAATTCATTCATTTGGGAATTCAGCCGAAAATAAATCAAAGTTGGCTAAACTAAATTACATTTTCACCTTACATTTGTCAATGTAACTTTATTTTCTAGACCCCAATCTTACCTTTATGCCCATTGATTGAGTTAATTAATACGACATGAATCGGAGTAATTATGACATAAGAAATTGGAATTTGGAACATATTCTTATTATAGTTTTATAAAGTATATAATTCTGGAGGCTGGAGTTTGTGCAAGTTAAATTAATTTGTTTGGAAAAAAACATTAGTACCTGTCTTGTCAGGCCTTTAAAAGCGTAATTAGAGTTTGTGGAAAATGTCAATTTTTCTGCATATGCTTTTTCATCATTTTACTAATTAATATGAAGTTCAATTAGATTACATTAAAATATGTTTGTACGTACGACGAAAGTACTACGTAGTTCTTAATATTTTACTAGCTCTTTTAATATAATTTTCAAAGAAAAATGAAGTTAGTTTTCTCTACGTACACTTTTCACTGTAAACTGTAGATGTGATGTGAGAGTCAAGAGAAAGAGTCATAATTTTGAGCTTAATAGCTGGAAAAATAAGCTTGTAGTTTATACTCGTTCACTCTGTTCAAAGTCTAACCAATTGAAGTAGAATATATAAATAGAAAATGTGGCCATATCAATTAAAAAGTTTCGTTAGACTATAACTTAATAAAGTATTAGAAGGTTGGATGATGGGATGGGAAAAAAATGAGAAATTTTTCCTTAAAGAAACTAACTAAAACTGTCGGTTCTTTTTTGCGTAAAATATTTTTTAAGGTGATGAAATAAACTTCTAGCTTATCATTTTGCACAAGGAAAATAAAGAGTGAAAGATTAAGAAACTAAATTTTTACGAGTTTTAGTCAGTAGCTAGTACGTTAAATTTTTCATAAAAATATCTAGTTTAGAACGGACGTTTATGTAGTGATTGTACACTGTTCTTATTAGTTTGGCATGGTTCTTCCTGAATTCCATTCCATTGCATGTTGGTTTATAATTCTATTCAGGATGGATAAAAATAACTTTTTTTTAGGTTTCGTTCGTGTATTGTTCATAATTTATTTATTCTCGTTATTAGGTTTGGTCAAAAGTTTTATTTTTTTTTATTTCATTTTGAATAATATGAAATTCCAATTCCAACTCTGCATATTGTGAGCTAAAAACCATTTTCATATATTCAATTGTTAAAAGTTCCAGAAATAATTGGGACTTTATCTTGGATAATATTAATATTAATAATATTGTAATTCTCTGTCATTTTCCATAAACTTATTTCCTCTTTTCTTTTGTTCTAATAAAAACCCTATTATTATGATTATTATTACACTATAAAGTATGCTCTTGTATTAATATTAATATAGGAATTATTATAATTCCCTATTCATTAACAAGGTCTTTGATTCTCAAAAAAAGCTTTCACTATGAATATTTATGAAATAGAATGGAACTTCTAAAACAACAATCCAACTACTTTACAAAATCCTACATTACTACAAAAATCATGATTTATCTGATTATAAAAGTGGGAAATTGCATGTTCATGGATTATTAAAATTATGTCCAGCAGAAACCAAAAAGGATTTAGCTCCTAATAAGTGAAAATAAAATTATTATTAAATTAAATATTATCATTTGACTCAAATCCTCCCTGGTTTACTTCCTTTTAAGTCTTAACTTTTTTTGTTGTTGTTGTTTCATTTGGGGATAATGATTCTTGGAAGTTATGTCAATTAACTTACGTGGAACGGAACGGGTCCAGTCCAGAAAGGTATGCAATGGGCATATCTGCATCGGGCTCAGTCAAGTCATAGTCATCATTTAGTTCAATTCAAGCTTGCGAGTGACTTCCTGTTTAACTTTTTTTCGTGTCTCTGGTTTGTCTTTGTAAAAAGCTCTCAAAGGATATAAACTCGGAAGGCCAACTCGGATGACTGCGTTTAGTTGATCTCTTTCTTCTTGTTTATATAAAAACGCTCAATAAGTGAGTGAGTGACTACTCCATGGAAAAAAAAGGATATGACGTGAATATTCACAATGTCGGAATCTGCCTGTTTATTAATAGGTTGACTGGACAAACCGGAAGACAATTGGGTGTGGTAAAAAAAAATTTATTTAGTCAAGTCCAAAAGGAAGAAAAAAAATTAAATAATGCTTGGTTTCAAGATCATATTCCCTTTTAAAATTCTAATAAAAAAGAATGGAGAAGGCTAATCAAAATTTTATTTTCTTCTTTTAATGTATAATGTATTGTTGGAACCAATACCAAACAGTTATTTCCTTTGCGTAAAAGAGCTAATAGAAACTTTTTTGAACTGATGTGATCTTAATTCATTTGAAATCTTTTAATCTTTTGTTTAAATCTTGTGCTTGCATTTTAGACTCAAGAAACAAGTTCAATTTCAATATATTTGTCTCAAAGACAAAAGAGACAGAGAGGATTCCATTAGTAACTTAAAGTGGAAGGGCTGGAAAAAGAATATATTTCTGGAAATAAATCCTCCCAGTAATGCATGATAGCTCTCATAAATAATGCAATTCCAAAAGATACTCAAAATCAGTTTCTCTTCCATAAAATTTTATAAACTTTGGCGTATATGAGGAAGAGAGGAAATAGATGTATATAGGAGACGAGGAACAAAAATTCTACTGTCTTTTTCCAGCATTTTTTATGGGATTACTTGTATATACATAGGTATCGAATTAAAGTACACAAGTGAATGATTTTATTCTTCAAAGTACTACCAATAATACATAGAACTAAACAGACTTGTCTACCTGAATTTCCTAGGCTACATCACGTTATTACACTTTAAATTCAAATACTATTATACGGAGAAATTCCTCAAGTGTGAAGTCCTTTATGATCTTGTGTTTGAGGAGATGACCAAATTTATGATGGATGAGAGTCAGTCTCAAAATTTTGTTTCATTCCTTGGAGACAGTACTATTTATTTAGAACTCCATTTTTTCCTGATCTATCTTCTATCAACGGTCAAAGTACTACAGAATGAGAACATGACCGTGTAATGATTCTTTTTAAATGTATTTATTCATGTGTATTGTTCCCCAAAAATCCTGGCCTGAACATCTAAAAATCATCGCATTATTGAATTAATTGTAGGTTGACTGTGCTTTTAGCTTTTTTTTTGTTGGTTTTGGAAATTAAATGTTGAATAGACAGGAGATGCAGAAATGGAACAGACGACAAAATGATCACGCAAAGTTTGTATTTTTTTTTATATCGATGGAACAGGAACCGAATTGACAAACCCCTTAGCTAATGTTGTATGATGATGCAGATTTAATTTCAGTTTTTAAAGGAAAAGGAACTTTATAGTTATTTTAGAGTCAAGATCTCCAGTTTAGTATTAGTTGTTGTATAGAATGAAGAGAGGAAGCCTAGTAGGAACCCGTCTTCTCTCTCTCCTTCGGTCTCCTGATTAAATTCACTAGAGTTGATTAGTGTTCTTTATTTTCTCTCCTGACTCTTTTTTCATCTTGAGTCCAACAAGTTTGAACTTCAAGTAGTTTTCTCCACTCTTGAAGATTTAGTTTTGCTTCTTCCTCTAATATCTCATCATTCTCTACGATTTTTTCCATTCCAGTGACTCTTACTTACTTACTCTACTTTACTTTATATATTTTTTTAAACAAAAACCAACTTTCGATTTTCTAAATCAAGTTCGTGGTACTATAAGCTTTCGTGAAGACAAGGAAAATCAGACCAAGTCACACTCATCTCAAAAATAACAAGTAAGTCTAAAAAAGTGTGATATAGATTGTAGTTACATGTCGAATAAACCAACTAAAAATTATAGTTGAAATTCAAGGAAATAAGAAATAGGCTGCCTGCTAGGAACTTTGTATATAATCTCGAGTAAATACATCTTTGGCTACAGGAGAATAAATGGTTTCTCATGACGAAACCTTCCTTTTTTTACACTGATCCAGGTATCAGGAAAATTCATGTGAAGGAGATTATGATTTTCCCCTTTCTAGGTTCTTTATGAAAAAAATGAGCCTGAAAATCCTAAACGTCAGGCACGGCTCTTTGACTGGTGTGCAAAATGTTTAGATGTTTAATACTATGGAAGAGGGTTAGAGGCCAAAATCTTCTGTAGGAACAGTCCAGAACTTAGAAAATCAGAATCTCCAGGGAAATTCTTCCTTGCGTCATCACAGAGACGGAGAAAGCCAACAAAAATGTTTCTTAGTAAAATGAAGTGAGAGACTGTTCCTTTTACTAAACAAATGAGAATCCTTTTTTCTTGTTCCAGGACATTTAGTATATTTCTCATTCGAATCGAAAAAAGAAAAAAACCAAGTATGCAGATTTTTCCCATTATACATAATAACATCTTGGTCATCCAACTCACAGACTTATTACTTACTTATCTTTAGTACGAGCTCTTTCAATTTTTCTGATGGAGTTCTGGATAGTTAGTTTTACCATCTTTTTCTGGCAAATCCATAGTCAATTCTTGATACTTAGAATTTATGAAATTCTAATGTTATTAGCTCTCCATTTTCTAAACTTTAAAAACTTTTAATGCAAAATCAAAATAAGGATTTGTTAAACAAAATATAAGCATATACCTTGGTTGGGTTGTTTTATATTTATTTTCTTATCAAAAGGAAAGAACTCATCAGGTCGTCTTCGTCGTCTTCCATTTATTTAAGAGAAAAAGTTATTATGTTCTTGTATAGATTCTACTATGTACACTTTATTTATGAGAAGGCTCACAATTTAAAAAAAGAAAAGTTTTTTTTCTAATGTAGTGAAGACGAAGAGTCCTCAAACTCATTTAATTTCATAGGTAATAGATGCCATTCCATTTCAACTTTTAATCAACTAAATAAGAAAAAAAAACATTTTCCAATTTCTTATAAACAGTAAAGCTCATTTCTCTCCAGTAGACTACACATAAAACTAAAATTTCGTTTTTCGTATCGTACAAATAAACTGAACTCAAAACCAATTTTTTCCACTTTCCTTTGACTTATTCACTTTCTGTTTCTCATGGTTATCATTTTCTTGCCAAATTCTAACTTAGATTTGGGCGGATGGCGCTTATCGTGGCTAACCTCAGAAAAAGATATCTTGGTCATCTTTTTCACTATAAATATAAATATTACTCTGATTTTGTACCAAACTAATTATGAAACATTTGCACATTCATAATGAATTGTCCTTAAACTTTTGACTTTAGAATCATATTTATGAATTATGGTCATTACAAGAAAAGCTGTAGTGTTACCACTTGACTCGGGCTTGAAGGCTTAAGTATGGTGTTAGTAACTACGAATTGTTGTAAAGGCTAAATTTAGCATGTCATTTGTGTTCTGATTAAAAGTTTTGTTGATAAAAAATAAAATATCCTTACATGGTTTCAAATAAATTACAAATGAGTGATTTGTTCTCCAAGAGAAACATAAAAAGGAAAGTATAACTACCACAAGTCTCTAGGTTCTTTTAGTAGTAGTTCAGTACTTCTGGATGAGCGATAGTAGTGAATTGGGTTTTTTGTTTAGTTATTCGTACTTCTAAAAGTTTAGGTAGGTTCTATTTCTATTACTTATGTGTATAAAACATTTCTACAATGCTCGTTTCAGAAAAGAAAAATGACAATATTAAAATGTGCAAATGGATTCTTGTTTGCCTTTGGCTAAAATTAGTTTCGTATTTCGTATGTACTAAACTTCATAATTTTCCATCTTTTATATTACTTACTTTCACACTTAGGGTGAAGTGGAGAAAGTGAAGTATTGTTCAGTTCATATTTGTAGTAAATTGCGAAGCAATGAAACTGAGTTTTTCGCTGTTCGTCTGTCTCTTCATAACTGAAATACTAATCGGTTTGGTATTAGAGTAAAATGGGTTTCGGAAAGAATTAAAGGTAGACTAAACGGGTTAATAAATCAAGGGCCAATAAATTATACATATGTAACCGTCAACTTTGTCTTTAAGGAATGGTTACTGATATGTTACTAAACACTTTTAGTTGTGAGGTTAAAGAAACCAGAAATCTAGACCAAAGGTTAGGAAATTTTATGTTTATGAAAAATAAGTTCACCAAAAAAGTTGTAAGTATTTCACTGCTTGGCTTATTATCTTTTTTGACTTATTTAGTTAACTGCTTAAACAGTTAACTAAATTTTCTTGTCCGGTTTATTACGACATAAGTGTTAAAGCACCGTCGTATCTCATCTACATTGTCGTTTGAACTTTAATGAGTACAACTCAAGCCTCCTTGTTATACTACCGTATAAATAAACATCAATAATTTGCTTTTTTTTATCCTAATGTATCTTCTAAGAGAACCAATTCATTATTATTTGATCATTTTCTTCTAAAACGAGAAATGTATCTACGAACGTGAATCAACTTTATATCTAAGAAAAGAAAAGCGAATAATGATGAAATCCTGGAAACATTTTCATTTTACCTATCGAATATTTAATGAGCGAATCAGTCAAAGTAGAACTTCAACTCGACATTACTTATAACAATTTTTTTTCATTGGAAGTGTTTAGGAATATTCAAAATTGAATCATTCGAGAGAAAGCTCAAGCCTTTCGCTATTAATTCTCTGACTCAACCTTTTATTTGAAAAGGAGGTACTTTCATCTTGTTTATTATATTTCCCTCATTTCCGTCTTTTAGTTCCTTTCCTAAAAAATCCTAGAAAGTACGTATCGTACAATTAAATTGACATTTTATTGATTTAAAATTCACTATACAAAACGCATTCATATTTGTATTTTCTTTTGAAGAATAGGGTATAGTCTATAGTCCAGAAAAAAAATTCTTTCGCATTGTACTTGTATTGGACACAAAGCACATACAAGTACACAATTCGGATCACCCAATACCAATCTCCTCTGGTGCTGGACTATTGCTATGCTGTTATTCTGTATAGTTTTGAAAGAATAGTGAAAAGCTGTATACGGTTGAATTCTATTGAAACCTTGCTTGCTCAGAAGCTAAAGATTCAAATGAATGTACTAGTAAAAAATGAACTCAAGTCAAAATGCAATGAATATTACATATTTGAATTAAATCCTGAAACTCTTCTGTTAATAATAGAATATGACTAAATTTCAATATATGGGCTTGAGGAGGCCTAGGCTTTCCGTATCGTAACAATGCCTGTCCATTTGAAAACAAAATATTTATGTAAGCTTATTTTTGTTCAAGAGCGTAGCATAGAATTGGAACGATCAATTTATTTTGAATAGACTGAGATGGAAAACAAAACAAGGAAAATCCTATTGTAATACTACATTAAAACCGGGATTAATGTTACATGCTGTATTGAGTGAACTTTCTTTTCCACAATAATATTTTGATGTGAGATGAGAGAGCATTATACTTTGGTTTCTAGTATAAATGAAATGAATTAAAAAGCATAATCCCACCAATGGATTTTCTCTTTTGTAATAGGTTTTATTTAGAACAATACAATGTGACTGGCGACAAAGAAAGTAATGTTGCCTTTGTTGGATTAGAACATAATTGTATTCTGATACCAAACCAATGAAAGCAACAAGTACTCACTAATCGTTTCCGAAATTAAGATCTACAAGGAAATGATACAGATATTTTGGTTTCTTTTGTAAAAAAGACATAATATGGTGGTGTGTCTGAGTGACAGTTAAGTACGCGTTTACAAAAAGAAAACTTTTTTCTTGTGTAGATTAGATTACTGATAAACTTAAGTTGTGTAGCTCCCTGGGACATGCGGACACACACAGCATGGTCGACTCGATGGCTAAAATTACATACTTCTTTAGTTTTTCTAACAATCCATTTATCATTTTTAAGAGAAGAAACGTTGCTTTTGACTTGTTTTCGATTACACACAAGGCTTTCAATCCATTTGTAATGAGAGTCTATTTTTTAATGGATTCTCTGTCCCGTCTCGATCTAAAGTAAAAACTGAGAAAACTAGCAAAACTGCAGTGTAGAAAGGCCTAACAAATTGCCTATTGATTATTTAATCAAGTTCATATTAAAGAACCAAAATATGAGTTCCTTTCTTCATTGTTATTTTTTCTTACTTTAGTATCTTTTCATCAAGGAACCTGGAGCTCTTGCATTACATAATGTTTTAAAGTAGAATGCCTACTTTGTTATGAATTAAATAGCCCATGGGTTGAGAAATCATACATAATGGGAGTTTGAATTTAAACTAAGGAAAAAAATGAGTAACTAAAGAAAGCTAAGAAAGTCATTCATGTGTAAAATGTATATTTACACAACGTATCATTTGAGTCAGAAAGAGAAAGATTCTTTAATCCTAGAAACAGAAACAGAATACAAGCCAAAAACCTAAGAGATAATTTCTACGTTTGAGTTTTTAGGAAAAATATTTAGCTACGTAGATAAAAATGAGAATATCTTGATTTCATAGACGGAAATGCAAAAGAAAAAGGATGAATTTCTGGTCTATTATAAAACCAAGATGGTAAATTATTCACTACGTTTAAAATGAAGTCAAAAATACAAAATGCCTTGAGGCTAAAGCTTAAACTTTGAAACTCTAAAATTAATTAATAAAAGTAAAACTTTGTGTCACACTACTAAAATGTTTAATTTTTGTGTGTTTGAAATTAAGACCCCAATAATGATAAAAAGTATGGTTTAAGCCCAAATCATGTTGTAGTTGTAAAACAAGTTTCCTTGAAATTTTCCGAATTCATAGAATAAATTTATGAACAAACTAGATGAAATCTATGTCATTTAGCTAAAAAGTCAGTCCAACTCATAGTTTCTTGTAGACATGTGTCTATTTCTGACTCAGTTTCAACCGTAACTCACCACCCGTATTATGAACATTGAAGACTGTAACGATACTGTATATTTCTTTATTTATTTTCCTGAACCTTCTTTCTGCACCTTTCTAGATTCATCATTTACTTGACTGACTTTCATTTGAGTTTTGCTGTCATTTCGTACAATTTTTTTGGAGAATTTTATTTTTGAATTATTTCAGCTCTCAAATTTCACCTGTCCATTGTTCTTCCAGACATACTTTCAACCCACTGAATTGGGATCATGTGCGTGTATGAATCGGATACTGATATTTAGTGCTTTCTCTTTATACTTATAAGTAGAAATATGAACTGCTTTTTTCTTAAAACCCACGTTACATTGACTTATTGCCCAAATCTCCTCAGACCAACATATAACACAAATTTTAAATTGAGGTAATGTGTTTTCTAAATGTAAAAGATTTACAAAAGTTTTTGTACTAAGGTAAAGTGATACTTGATATGGTTTTAAGAAAATAAGTGAATTAGTTTTTACTCTTTGGCTTATTATTTCATACTTTTTATTTTGCTTACCGTCTAAACATAAGTATCATTGGACAGTAAATGTTTATATAGATGGAGAAACTCTTTTCTTTCTCGAGTTTCTTGAAAGCTTTCAACAAAAAAATCTTTCCCAAGAGAAACCAAAATGGATTATTTACTCAAATATATCCAAAACATAAAGTATCCTAAAGATAAACAATTGAAGAGGAAGAAGACTTCATAATATTATTATTTTTGAGTATGTGGGAGCACTTCACTTATGTACAAAGTAAAATTTACTCATAAAATCTTGTTTATCCTCTTGTTGAACATCGTACGGCTTTACTCCATCCAATCATACATTCATATTCATGTAACCAGAAACAGATCTTGGCTTTGTACATTTATTGTGCTCTGAACTTACTTTAGCTTTAGTTCTACTTGTAAGAATAATTTTTAATTTCTTTGATTGATAAAGGTTCCTTTTCTGGTTTCATAAAAAGTCAACTTCATATAGTTGAAGAGATACTACTCGTACAAATGCGTAGTTGTGCTGTAATTACAGTACAATAGAACAATAACAAATGTCTGAATTTGTCTTTTTTGTCAACTAATGAAAGTTTCTAAGTCGGATTTAACAATGTACAATTTTAAATACTTGGGATATATACATCCGAATTAACATTTCAAATCTGACTTTTACCCTTATCAGTTATGTATATCGCTTGTTATTTATATATCATAACTTTGTAGGCTAGAATTTCTACAGTTTACAGTACATATTTATGATCTAAAGGAATCACTGTTTTCACATTTTTTCGAATGAAAAGGTAAGGATTCCATGCTTATTTGAAGAATTCTACATCAAATCGCAATCCTAAAGATTGGTTCCTTGGTCCCCGGAAAATGTGACCAGCCTAATAGTTTTAAACTTCTATGACTTCTTCAAAGGTCAAATATACCATATCTACTGCAATTACTGCCTATAGAATATTTCCTAGAAACCAAAATCCTCAACCCTTTGGTATTTTTACAACTTGTGGTTTTGGTTTTTAGTTGGTGAAGGGAACAAGGAACCTTAAAATTATTTACATTTAAGTAATAGATGTTTTTAACCAGGGTAAGAAAAAACGCTTTATCGACCTTATTCCTTAAATCAGACGGTGTTAGCATAATTTCATCCTGGTGTGACAGTCTGTGAATGAATGCCCTTAAAATTTATTTAGTTTTAGGAGAGCGGTAGAAATTTTGTAGATTTGATTCTATTTTGAAGAATAATTTTGTATATTCGCTAGGAAAAGAGGTTGCTAAGTTGTATTCCTATTTCAACTAAAGTCTCATGTTTTGAAGGAAGAAATGAATAGTGTTCAGGAGAGATCTAATTGAATTACGAGACGTCTTATCCTTAATTTCATCTCTGCATTCCTACTGTGTTGCATCCGCATTTACGCCAAGTAGAAGCCCTATGGAACTCGTCCTACGTTCCATAAGGTAGGGAGATTAATTTAAACTTTAATGACAGGGTTGTATTGCAACAGAGAGTCATTCACGTACACATTTTTGCAACGTGTAACATTACTAAGTAAAAATTTCATCTCGGAATTTTTTCTCATGAAGTATATACTACGTGTAGTATTTGAAATCGGATACATTATACTCATACTTAAACAATATAAAACATTTTTAAAAAACTGTAGTAACAAATACCTAGTAACTTAGCGAAATAGATATTCTTCGAGCTACCTGGTTTGGGTCTATGTTATTGTACAGAAGGCCGGAAACTTACTTTAGGGACAACCTATAGAACTTAATTATTCGATTAAATTGTCCTTGATGAATATATTTAAAACTGTCTAAATGTTCCCCAAACTATCGAGTCCCTGAAAAGAACCTTCGTTTCCTAGAATTTTTCACCTTAAGTTTTAATTTTTGATCAATTCTGTATGAACTACAAAATTAGAGTTTCCATAGTGGGTTATAGCATGGTAGTTGACACTGACGTTCTGAGGTTCACCAAGATATTATTTGGAGGTATATGGTTTCGGTAAAGGTCTCAGAATTTAGAGAATATATCAGTGTGTATTGACCTTAACTATTTTTGGAATAATAATCTTTAGTATTTTTAGTATCGACTACCATGAAATGTTCAAAAAAGTCATCGCCAGAGGTAGTCCAAACTTCCTGGACTGAATCTCCACACACAGACTCGAACATAGCAAACACTTGGTTTCCGGTGGAATTGTGAAGCCCAAGCATTGCTTCATCTTGCATGACAATGAGTTCCGACTTGTCCCAAGAAATCAACGATTTATATCGCTTTGGACAAGTAGAGTTTAGCATTAGAGTGCATGGAGCATCCCCAATAGATAACTTGTTTCAGCCCTAGTAGTGCAATTGCTTAAGCGCTTCGTCTTTTCGCTTAAGTTTTCATTAGACGATATACAGTACTTTAAAAAACCATAAAATTTACGTCTCCAAAGGTCATAGCGGTTGACCTGCAGCTGTGACCTTGTCGGGAAAGCTGAAAAATGACATGGTCACGCTCATATGTCCCCCGGGGGAACATAATGGACAATATCGTGTATTTTTTTTCATTCGCCGAAAATTTAATATGTAAAGATTCTACCAAAAAATTAAGATACTCGATACTTCCCACTATTTTATTGATAGCAGGTTTATCGCTTGTCCCTAAAGTAAGTTTCCAGCCTTCTGTAAACATATTTAGCCCGGTCAAGACAACAGAAGCTAATATACTCACGATGTTTGTCGGATCATGACTTCACATGATAACTGAAAAGAAGTTTTGTGTTTTGCCGATTTTGTTTAATTAAAATGGACACATTTATGCTTCACATATTTGTACATAAAATATCTTAAAAATGAAAATCGAGCAGCAAATATTTGATGCTTCAAGTTTTCAAAATAGTTAGTAGCGGCGTGCTACGTACAACATTTTAGTAAGGTTGACCGATTCATTCAATTTCTTTTTTATTACTGCCTACTATGTCAAAGGAAAATTGAATTTATTTTTACAGGGCACACACTTTGCCTCGGTCAATAAAATCGGCTTGATTGGTTTCTAATGTCCGAATGTTTTGTTTTTATATGTAGATAGATAGATAGATTTAGGTCTATGGTATTGACTCTCTAGATTGGTTTAAAACCTAAAGTACAAGTAGTGTTTTAGTTTGAAAGATTAGAAAAGAGTAGTGAATTTAGGAAAATTAAAACGGTGGTGACGGAGAGAGAAAGTTTTGGAGTAAAAGTAAAAGGAATATATTATTTTAGAAGCGCACGAGCAAGCCCCATCACATCACGATCACACAGTCAGTCCCTACAGTGTCCTATCAAACCTTGGCTAGAAAATTTAGTGAGATGAAAATGTATTATATTATGGACTATTTCCGGGTTCCTCTCTTCTTCGTACACCGTACCTTTATATATATATTTTTTTTGTTCAATTTCTACGAGTCTCTCTCTCACTCTCTCTTCCCCATCCTTTCTCTCAGTTTTCCCATCCACCAGCCACCACTAGTACAGACTGTGACTACTCTTTCACTCACCTTATCCTTACCTGTTGAACCAACTTTGACCGTATTTAAACTTTGAGATCAAAATATCCGAGCCGTCAGTGTTCATAGAAGTCTTTTCCATTACACACATACACACACATACTCCTCCAAAAAGTTTAAACTTCAGTCTATGTATCTATTTTAGGCTTAGTCTTCTTAAACAAACACAGTTCATTTTCATTTCCAACCATTCCTTTTTTACATCCTTAATACAAAAACAAAACCAAAATTCAAGACCAATAGAAATATTTTCAAAAACCTTGTGATTTACGCTATCCTATCTTAAATTAAAAGATGCTCTGGTAAGTGGAATTTTGAATTTTTCAACATAAGACTCTAAAAAAGAACAAGCTAATTTAGTAATTAATGGCCAAGTAGTTCATTTATAATTGAAAATAAAGCAGAGTTTTATTGAATTCTTTAGGAATTTTGGTTTGTCATTTTTATTTTTCACAGAAAGCACATATAGCATTCATGTAAAGTCAATTTAACCAATGGATTAATAGATATGAAATAGAATAGTAGAAAGCTTAAGCTTCCCAAACCAAAAGTAAAAGTAAATATCTACTCTCTATACCTCTATAAAGCGGACAGGGAAAGTTTTTACGTATAAGCAATTTAAGCTTGACGTTGACCGCTTAAGTAATCTTTCTAATTTTAAGCCTTGACTTCTGTTCTAATTCTAAAGCTTTCCTTGCAGTGCAGAATCCAAGTTAGTTAGTTATTTTGCTATGCTAATGCATTTTTCCCCTCAAACCCTTTATAAGTTTGCATTTAATTTAAACTATAGGAATACGAGACTCTAATTCTAAATTTATTTGCTCTTTCAACGGGAATGTAATTCATAGATATAGAAACAGGGGAAAAAAAGTTTATTAATTTTTATGTATAACAGCAGGATTTTAACTGATGCTGAGCTGAGGTGCCTCTATGCATATGCAAGGATTTAATCTGTACTAAAGTTTTTTTTTATCATTTATAATTTTTGAGATAAAACCAAGAAAATTTAATTAAAAGGTTTTCACTAATAGATCCAAAGTAATTATTTTTTGCTGAATTTCACATAAATATTAAGACTTGTTGGTTTGGTTTACACACACAAGGGTTTAAAGGTTCTTTAGTTTGAATAAACCCCAAACAAACAAGAGTCTAAAAAATAACCATATACTCATACTATACTGGAAACTGGAACTCGTACTGGCTAAAAGACTAGAAGATGAAAGCATTTGCTGGAGGCAAGACTTTATCTCGTCTCCGCTCTTCTTCTTCTTCTTCTAAATCTAAACTTTCATGTATTTATATTTTATATTTGTATTTTATATCCCTCTCTGTCTCTCTTTTATATCTAATCCTAATCGATTCCTTTCCTTCATCTGAATGATGAATAAAGAAAGAAAAATTTATCTATGTATGTATGTGTATGTGTATTGTCAAATTTCATTTCATTCAATTTCAAACTTGACAAAA
>JAQGCY010000611.1:0-15689 GCA_034700645.1 Xenylla mediterranea | reverse complement strand
GGCGTTGTTTCTACAGTCTCCTTTACTCGCCCATTCTTCACACCATTCGTACCAATCTACACAACCTTCTGGAATAACTAAAGAAAATTCGGAGTATATTAGATATGAAGCAATCAATAATGTTAATTTTAAAAATACCTGGTGAATATTCAGGGTCAAAAGAACTAGAAGCAGGAACTTCTATATAAGAGTAAAATCATTTGTTAATAGGTTCATCACTGAATCAAGTACAAGGTGTTCATTATTCGATACTAACTACAAATTTGACAAGCTTGTCGACAATGGATTTTCATGTATTCAGCATTTTTAGCACATTCTCCAGAATTTGCCCATTGGACACATTTTGGATTGTTATTTCCACAAGAGCCTGAAATTCATTAATTTCTTAATCCTTAAATTTAACATTTAATTGTACTTTACTTACATTGGTGACAAGAATACGGACAATTTTGAAGCATATATGCCCTATTTTTGTAGCATTCGTCAGGCTTCTTGGCCCATTCTGCGCACTTAGTGTTTAGATCTTTACATTCTCCAGCTTCACCAAAATCACAATAAATTGTTATTAAACTAATTATTGTTAGCACCACATAGCAGTTCATTATGAATGATCCTTGGTTTAAAGAAATTCTTGTTATTGTGAAGTAATGCGTTTTTGTAATAGCAAAATTGTAATTGAAACTTTAGAATTATATAGTCCATGTTTAATCTTCGAAAGTTTTAAACTTTTCTAATGGGTAAAATATACATGTATCATTCTCATTATGCTTAGAATTTCGTTTAAATACATTTAAGTTATCTCCTAATACTCATGTCATGTTGTTAAAATACACTTATTTGAGTACCTGCTACAAAAAACAATTGAATAAGCTTTAGTTTAGTAGATATAATCTTGAAAAACATTATTCAAAAAATGGATTAAAACATTTTTTGGTAAAAAAAAAACATGTCATTAACGTTATGTAATAATTTGAATGTAATAGTGTTAAGTCAATAAATCAAGCCAAATATGAAATACTTTGAAATACTTTGTAAGAATTTATCTCATATTACATTACATTAATGAACATTACGTAGTCTGTGTTTTTTCCACCATTCGCAAATGGTTTATTATAATGTAAAAGTGTAAAAATTCCATGAACTATTGAACTGAGCTAATCAAAAATCAAGAATCGAGGAATTAAAATCATGAGTATTTTAATTAATTAATCAAAGTCTTAAGTATGGATAAAAATGCATGCTTTTTTGCTTCTTCCTTCGCCTCAAGGGCTCACGCTCAAGTCAAGGGCCTCAACTCAATCCATATTAAATCCATGTCTCCATGTACTTCTTTGTACTTTGCATACTTTCACTCGCATGTTCATGTTCATGTTTCTTCAACCAGAGAAAGTTCCTCAGAACAACAACGCTCACTCACAGCTGTGAGCTGTAATTTTTTTATGATTTAAATTGCTTCGTTTGCTCTGCTCCAACTTCCAATTCTATTGAATTTTTAAATTAAAATGGATAAGAAGACAAAGAGTTTGAATATGGAAATAGAAACAATACTCCCAAAAATTGAACTTAATCATGGTCATAGTCATGGAACATTTCTCTTGGAGAAATCAGAAGAATCGGACCAAGGTAATTGCAATGCATTGCGATAATAGGTAAGCCGACAATTGTATGCAAATTCTTTCCTTGATTGATTCCTAGAAGGAGGTCAAACTGGAACTGGAGATACTGCTGAAGCAGATTCTTCAAACCCTAAAACCCGAAGAGGATTAAGACGACGAAGAATTAGGATTCCAGGCTCCTTCAGGTGTGAAATTCGATTTCATTTTGTGATTAATGATTAATTGCTGAAAACATTGATTAATTATTGTTGCTTTGTTTTTCTTCTTGTATAATAGCAGTGATGATCCACGATGCTTCTTTTGCCATGTCCAAGTACACCATAAGCAAAAACCTTCACTAGACAAGAACTTCATTTTTTCGATGTGGAATCTAAGTTGTGCAAATTCAATATGTAGTTTATTCGAACTGGAACATACAACCACCCAAGACTTATTGGAAAATGCTTCTTATTGTACAAATTGTACGAAAATTATTCGTGACATTGACTTTACGCTAAGGTCCATCAATACGCTCAATCGATCATTGCAGAATTACAAGGAAACTTTGCAAGACGTAGTTAAGGATAATTATAATGAATTCATTGGGAAAGGAAATCAAGTACAACGAATTTATCAAAATATTTTGTCTCATGGAACTGGAAGTTGTAGTTGGGATGAAGGCTTCAAGGTTGAGCATGAAGATGAAAATAATGAATCAAATGAACTAGAAGATATTCCAATTTCAGCCGATTCTTTAGCTTTTGAGGAATTTTTGACAGGAAGTTCTTCTTCATCTAGCTCAGAATCAGATGAAGCGGATGATATGAGCGATGATGCTGAATATGTTGTGAAACCAGACCCAAAAATCGCTCGCCAAAAAAGAAGAAACAAGACAAAAAATACCCGAATATTTTGCAAGCTTTGCCCATTTTACTGCTACAGATTTCATACGTTACGAGTTCATCTATTAAATTGCCACGAAAAAGATTCTACTCCATATCACTGTGAACTTTCCAATTGCGAAATGAAGTTTCGTAGTCGTGCTGCCTTAAAATATCATAAAACCAGATATCATGGAAAACGGGATATTCCATGTACTATCTGCGGAAAATTGTTCTATGAAGAATATTCACTCAAAAAACATGTCCAAGGAGTTCATAGGAATAATGTAGATGAAGTTAACTGTAGCTATTGTTCAATTTCCTGTAAAAAGGATCAAGTAGAAAGTCACGAAGAATTGCATAAAGCAAAAATTGCAGAAAACCAATTGTTCTCCTGTGTTATTTGTCCTCAAACATTTACGAATAGTATTGACTTGAGGCGTCATGTCTCACAAGATCATAATGAGGGTGGTTTTATGTGTGAAAAGTGTTCTAAGGTTAGTTCGAAACAGAGAAATTGTACTCATTGCGGCAATTGACTTTGATTTTAATTTATTTCAGGTTTTTAAAGCTCGCAGAGGATTAAGCAAGCATATGAATTCCTTTCATGCTGATAATAATTCCGAGTTCAAGTGCCCGGACTGCTCATTTGTTGGAAAAACTGCCCTAAGGTTAACTCAACATCGTAAAACTCATTTGGACTTGAAATTTTTATGTGAAGAATGTGGTAGTGCCTATACTAGAAAGTCAGAACTTGATCGACATATGATGACACATACGGGTGAAACTCCTTATAAATGTCGGTTTTGTCCAAAGGTATTCAAATTTTTGATTGATCTGAAGAGATATAACATTTTTTGAACAATTAATAATTTGCATATATTTTTGTCTGGCTTTTTAGGGTTTTAATAAAACAAATAAACTAAAAAATCACGAAGAATCTCATTTACCAACCAAAAATTATGTTTGTGAGGTAAGTCAAATTCAATAATTCAAAAATTGTGTGATTGTGTCTCCAAGAAGTAATTATTCAAATTGGTCCTTAATTTTCCAGTGTGGAAAAGCATTTAGAACATCCAACAATATTTTTCAGCATAAAAGATTTCATTGTCATTCTGGAGGCAATGTTACGAAGCCTTACATTCGAAAAAGGAACCAGACACAAGGACAGGGCACAAGGTCTAGAAAATCTAAAACTGGAGATCAAATGCAGAATTCACAGTTGGAACCCTCGTCCCAATCAGAATTCTACGAAAACAACTATTACAGTTAGAATTAGACAAATGGTCTTGAAAGTCTCGATCTTCATCACCAACAACAAACGAAAAAAATTTACACAAAGTTTCCATATACATGCATTTAGTTCACGTTTTTACCGAATTTTCTTTAACCAAGCAAAATATGAAGACAACTAATTAATTAAATCATTACGAATTCACTTTTGCTTACCCAACTTTTGATACCGAGAATAAACAAGTTGCGCAAAAATTGAAGACATACTGCGGATTAAACTTTCTGTTGGAATATTCATTGCATTGCAAAGCAAAGGAGTACTTAGTTTTGGTTGGTTATCCCGAAGAATTAGTTGAATCAAACAATACATTTTAGTTTTGATATCGCTAAACACAACTCACAGTCACAGATCTGTAATTGCCATTCTCAGAAATTGACAAAGCTACTGTTTCCTCAAGGCAACCGAAACTAAACAACATCCGAATCAACAACGACGCAAACTGTTTCATCCTGAATAATTGAAATTCTTGTCATTCTTACTTTGAATTCGCTCACGATCACTACACTTCATTCTTGAAATAAAATCTTAATAATCATATTCAACTTGAAAAGCAAGAACTCTTCGTAAGAAAACAAAACTCCCAGTTAAATCCTTAACTCAAAGTTACGACTTACGATGAGTAATCATTCAATTACTATGCCAGGAAGTAGTTGGTGGGATGCCATTAATGCAAAAGGAATTCATGCTTTGCTCAATTGGGTAAAGTTTCATTTAATTTTTAAATTTTAATAAACTAAATGATCTGCACATTTAATTTAAAATGTAATATTTGTGTACTGTATTGTCTAGGAACTTATTCGAATCTTCGAACAAATGGACAACAAGGAGTTATGTAAGAGCAAAAAAGTTTGTCGAAAATGGAGACTTCTTATTGACCAACATGTTGGACTCGAACTTTATTTTTCACCTTACAAAGGATATAGTCCTTACATTTGGACAAAAGGTGAAGAAAATGATAAGAGATTCCGAGGAATCCGTGCAATTAAGGGAAACGGAATTCGAACAGTGTACTTGAGTTTTGCTCATGATGTTGATTATGACTATGAACGCAAAGACCCATTGGAATTTAAATGCCCAGACGTAAGAACGAAAAAATCTTATCACTTGTATTGCTTCGTAAAATATAATTTGTAATATAACTTTTAGACCTTGAGAAAATTATGGATTGATGGAAATCCTCCTGCTCCTTATCTCGACACCATTTTTAATACTTGCACAAATATTCGGAAACTGGCCATTCACCTCTGGTCTTCTGCTCTCAATTCAACATTTAAATTACCACGATTGGAATGCTTAACCATCTCAATGTATGGAATCTACGATGAAGAAAGTTACATCGAACATAATGGACTCAAGGCACAGACCGTCATTGATTTTCTTCGACGAATTGATACCTTGTCAGATTATTTAGAAGAAATTGGACTTCAAGTCCCAATGGATGTTCGGAAAGGTGTTCTTGGTGCAGAAATCATCCGATTAGTCCTCCGGCATGAAACATTGAGGCGACTCAAAATACAATTGGAAGAAGGAGAAAATATTGATGCAACCAATGAAGAAATCCAACGATTCAGTGATGAGGCCTCTGTTATTCAATCAACAATTGAAATAGGAGACTTCGAGTTTGATAATAATTTAGAAGAAGTCTTCCTTCATTGCCAGGCGATTGCTCGAAATCATCTTGTTGCTGCTCAACTTTTGGAATTTTTGAACAATGTCAAGCCAGCATTGAAGAAGCTTCATCTTTCTCTTGGATATCAACCTCTTCCTCTCACTTTAATTTCCAGCAGTGCAAAAACTCTCAATTTCGTTGAATTAGCTGTAACCACTCGACATCATACTCAGCCCGTGAATCTTACTCCTTTTGCCCCATGCCCAAATCTTGAAACTTTAAAATTGATGGGACCTTCAATTGGAGTTGAAGAACGAGAGCAAACTTTTCCAGATTTGACAAATCTTGATGCTCTTCCACCTAGTCTCAAGGAATTGGAATTGATGAACTTACGAATTCGTAAGCAAGATGGACAACATATTTCCCGATTAACCAACCTTCAAAAAGTTGTACTCTCTAAAATTGCAACTACCGAAAGATATGGACTCTTGATTGAAGACGCTGCATTGGTCATAGGAAATCCTAAGCTAATGCGCTTCCTTGTAGTTGGAGCAGTTAACGGAAACAGTTTAGCAAATGAAGAGTTTTGGGAAATGCATCCTGGATTGGAGACTTACAAAGGATTGTTGAGCGCTACAGATGGATTGTACTGGGTCTTTGACGAAACATCCCTTCCTACAGAGAATAATGAACCTGAATCGTTAAATTTTACCCTGGAAAATGGACTGTTTGGAGACAATGATGAAGATGAGGAGGAAGAAGAATCTGCAGAAGAGGAGGAAGACGAAGAAATTCAAGAAGAAATGGAAGAAGCTAATCAAGAAGCTGTAGAAGAAGAGGAAGAGATCTATACTGATGATGAAGAAGATTCAGAATCCGATGAAGAAAATGAAGGCGAAGAAGATAGCGATGATGCTGAAGAGGAGGAAGAAGATGATTACGATGAAGAAGAGGACGAGGACTATGTTCCAGTGGACTCCGATTAATTGAATTATAATCTGATCATCCAATCTACCAATCTAAATTCCTGAGTAAATCCTTCAGAATTACCAATTTAACAAGTGAAAAAGTACATTTACATTAACCAATGAACTACATTCCTTTGAAAATAAATCATATAAAGTTGTTATAAATTGTAATCAAAAGACTTTTTCTTATTGGATTCGAATTGATATTGAAATTGAAGTTCCTTAAAGCGTAACATTTGAACTTTTAATTGTAATGTAATTAAATTAATTAAGGCTTTATTGACCAAATAGCAAACCAAAACCAATATTAAAAAGTTAAAAAATCTTTTTATAGAAAATGTTCAATTGAAAATTCAATTCCGGCTCCAGGTAAATTCAATTCAAAGTTTGAAATTACTTCAGGATGAAGTACACCGAGTCGACCAATTGGATTTCCTTTGTATAGTATATCTGCACATCGTCCGTCAAAATATGTTGGATCTAAATTGAAAATTGAATTTTAAAATGAAAGATTAATTAGATGAATTTTACAGGTTTGGTTTTGCTTGAGATTAAGAGTTAGTAAATGTCACTTATTACCTTCAGCTGCCCTTAGACAATATCCATTAGTTGGATGAAATGGTACTTCAAGTACTAGCATAACACGATCCAAAAGTCCATGGATTACTTCAAATCCTGGAGATTTATTATAATTAACTGCACAAAAGTGTCGTTCGTTTTTGGCTCCAGTATCTGTAAATTCCAAAATAATGAATCAAGAGTCATGTTACATATAAGTGAAACAAATCTTTTAAGCTTACCATCAGTTGGATCCAGTACAACTACATCTGAAATCTCAAATACCTTAAGGGGCAGAGGCATCTTTTTATTTGCGTGAATTGTTTTTAACAGGCCTAAAATATAGAGTTGCAATTAAAATTCATTGCAATTTTTGCGAATGACCTACCAGAGAGCAAGGTTGACCGTGCAGCTTGGAATTCTAGTGCCTTTGGATTAGAAATTCTAGCTAAAGTTGGTTCCTTTACTTCACGTTTTTGACGAATTTTTTCACATTCATCTTCAACAGAGCACTGCAAAATAGCAAAATATGGAGAGAATACCAATGATTCAGAGCAACTAGTTTATTAGATACTGCTTTAGTTCTACTTACAAGCGAAAAAGTAAGGCCTTCAGTAAATCCAGCTTGTGCTACGACTTCACGAAGTTGATCCGTTAATTTGTTTAGTGGAAACTGATGAATAAAAAGTAGCGAATCAAGTATGAAATTTCTCAAGGAAAATTAATTTTATTGAGCTGAACTTATACCTGCGTAGCCAGCGTAGAAGTTGATGGAAGTTTCATTTCAATGTTATCATAACCATAAGAAATTGCAACATCTTCAATGATATCACAATCATGAATAATATCATGGCGAATTGGTGGAATTTCAACTTCAATCCATTTATCATCAGAACCAGGAACTACTTTGGATTCTAAACACATGCGGCTCAAGCTTTTTGCCATTTCTTCTGCAGATAAGCTGTAAAATTGTAAAAACAAAACGAACTTAGTTTTTGGTCCCTTTAACTTGCCATTTTCTTCATTAATCATGTCCTTACCAAATTCCAATGCAATCATTAACAGCCTTAACTTCAACTTTTTGCTTCCTGTAATTCAATGTTGGATACTTCTTGATTTCTCCTGTCTTTTCATAAATTACACTTGTTTTCTCTACAACAAATTTCTCTTTTGCATGTTCTGATAACATTGTTACAAGAATATCAAGCACAATGTTTGCTTTAGTCAAATCTGTAGCAGTACACTCAATGTATAAGTTCTTTGTGCTCAAAGTAATTTTGGAATGGTCTCCATTAATAATTGGTGGCATTGACAAGATCACACCCTTTGCATCACGAATAACTGGATAAAGTGGCTCATCTTTTAGAATGTGTAAATAATGTTTTAGATGATTATCGCTCTGATAATGAACCATTAGCTCAGAGGCTGTAAATTCTTTGGCTTGATTTAATGGTTTGAATTTGATGGAATTCGGAGGTTCTGCAGTGTATGTAAATGGTGGAGTCAGTGTATCAAGGTCATGAACTCCAATTGCAACAAGCGTTCGTTTTCGACATATATTATGATGAAGTTTTTCTTGAAGGTCGATAAGGCTATCATATGCTACTTGGTCTAAGGTTACGTTTCGAATTATAGCTGTTACAACGTAGGGTCGTACACCAATCGTTGAGTCTTTGACAGTAATTGAGACTTTTGGGCCAGTTTGAGGTTCGGATGCAATGTACCTTGGTGAACTTGTCCTGCAAACAATAACAAAGATAATTGTGGTGTATTAGAAACTTAGGTTTTCATTGGATCGTCGATACTTTGTCCCCAACGCCAACAATAATTGTCTTACTTTTGTAAAAATATGACCAGAGCCCTGGACAATCCCTCAATACAAAGTAAATCATATCTATTAGCTGGTATATCAATTTTATACTGTACTTCGGCCTTTGGATCATTTGGATCTACAACCTAGGATTTGATAACAACAAAACAATTGTTAGATTTCCGATTATCAATTGATCATGATTACTCCGCAATTTCCAACTTACAACTTCATCCAACTCAATTCCAAATTGGAAACAAAGGACGCTGAATTCTTCATCGGCTAAAAAATAAGAGTTAGATAGATCAATTTGAACAAATTCAACCAGTCAATTGTCAATCTACCCTAGAAATGTGCTGTTGTACTGGTACTTACTCATTTTTTGACCCAATTTATGATAGAGTAGGTCACGTTTTATGGAAATTGAAGGCATTTTTATAGGGTTTGTATTGAACTGGAGCTTTAAATGGTGGACTAGTTATAAGTACTGCTTAATCTTTAATCGTCCTTCTTGAGTCACCCACAACACAATTTTCAACAATGTCTGTCAATCTAGCAATTGTAATCAAAGAATTAGAAGGCAAGAAGTGCGAAAATTGCATGCATTTGTATTGTTGTACTAATTGTAATTGTACTGTACCTTTACTTACGTTACGTTTTTCGACTCTGACCTGACCTGACCTTGGACCTAACTTACAGCTTTGTAATACTGTTGATTGTGTCCAATAATTCCCAATGGACAATTGACAACTTTAAATCTACTGAAAAATCTGGACCTCGATCTGCTAATATAAGCTGCTGAGACTGAGAGAGAATGGTGCAATGCGGTATGATTCTTACAATTGTACACTTGTCTTTGCCGCACCAGTACCAGGAGACCAGGCAGGTCGAGAATGAATTGTTCTAGAAAACCTTAGGACAAGACCAACCACCAACCTCGGTCCACCTACACTCTGGTCCACTGTGCGGTTGCTGGTGCAAATGGCCATGTCAAGTGCAAATGTTCCAAGCGTCCATCCCAAGGGTAAAGGGTCCTCTTCAACTCCCAAGATTCAATGCTTATATAGTATAGTATAGTCAAGACTTTCCGTATTATGTACATCGAATAACAATAATTAATGTACCAAACTAACATTAACAATGCTTCATGCTTTTGGAATAGCACTAGCATAGGCAATTAATTAATTAATCAAGCATTTTATTAAGGACACTCGTAGGTAGTTAATACGTAGGTTTAGGTAGGCTTTTCAGTTAATTTGTAGAAAATCACAGTTCTGCTTCATCAATTACTAATATGCGAAGTGTGATGAAGCCAAAAATCGTGGAATCTCGTTCGTGCGTAGCCTACAATTACAGTTTAGGATTAAATTACAATTAATTATATTTATACTTATCTTCTACTATATAAATTTGGAAATGTAGGTAAAAATCGCTGGTAGCAGGTCGTGGTCAGTCGCAGAGTATTTTAAGTATTATTGGTATTTGTTGATTGTTGTGACTTGTCCGTCCTTAAACTGGACGCTTAGCAGCATATTTCTTTGTAAATGCTTCAGCTGCCTTAAAGAATTTGTCCTTATTCTTAACATATTCTTCAGCCAAGTCCCCACGTAATGGATGATCCGGTTCCGGTGTATTCAAGAGTTTAAGTAAATCCATAAATACATTAATAACTTTTGTAGCTGGTTTCCAATGATCTGGATTAATAATTGTTAAGCATACTTTTCCATTTTCATCAATATTTGGATGATATATTTTGGTTTTAAATGTAACGATTGGGGGTTTGAAGGGATATTGTTCAGGGAAAATCATTGAGACCAAAAATGCACCTTTGTTATATGGAACCTATGGAATTTAGGCCAGAAAGAAGAAGATTAATTAATCAATTAATTAATTATTGCTCCACAATCCAATTCAATAAAGAAATCTATGTAGGATTTAGGATGCAGATTTGGTACTTGATAGCCTCAATACATATCCTTAAGTCTCCTCATTTATCGAACAGGCTGAGGTTATTTAAGGATATTTAATGAGGCTACCGGTCAACATCTGCCTAAAAAAACCAACCAAAATTCAATCCAAATTACCTCAGTTGGTGCAATTAAAACTTCCCAACTCAAAATATTAGCTTCATCAACCTTTAAATCATGGAATCCAGGAATTGGATTTGTACGAAGTTCTCCAAGCTCCTGGAATTTTAAAAACAACATTGAAACATTGGAGCAGTTAAAATAAAATTGACTATTCAATTAACAAATAATGTTTCTTTTACCTTTTGGAGACGACGAACAGCTGGTGTAACATTGTTAGTACTCATTTTGCAATGCAATTGTTGGATTCAAAAACAACAATCGATCAGGGACAGGGTGACAGGGACACCGTCGAACAATGACAATTGACAAGGAACAAAAATTGAATTGACCTGAGATTGACTGGAACCGGAAAGATTATTTTGGGACGGATGGACAGACTGGTGAGTGGTAAGGGTGACTGGGATGGGGCAGTCTGTTTTCACTGGGTTTTGACTAGGGCTACTGGACTAGCTGTGGCAACTGGCGATGGACAGGAGGACAGGACAGGACAAGCTGACTCAAAACAGAGCAAAGGTTTTCGAAATTATGTATTCGTTATTCGTGTACTCAAAACTTGTGGAGTTTTTTGTAATGTCATATGCAGGAGCAGGATTGGATTACGCCAAAGCTATTCAATTTCACATTCACGTCCATCAAAAAAACAGTGAATAGTTTTTGTGCTAGATTGACTGGCACAGACGCTAGGACGCTACCATAGAACTACTATGGAAGTTTTAAATTACAATACAATAGCAAAATGCAAAATGCACAAAAATTGCAAACTTGCAATGCAAATTGCAAATTGTAATGCTCCAATGATTTTTATGACTTGACTTTGACTAATGCAGATTGCAGAATTGCATTCATAAATGAAATGTACACTATAAATTATAATAATGAAAGAAACCTATGCAATTTGCCGAAACAAAATGTTTTAAAAATTATATAGAGCTACATACAGCCACGAGTAGTAATTCATCAATTCATGGAATTGGTACTTCATTTCATTACTATAATTTAATTTCCTCTGCAAATTCAAGATAAGATATGAATAGAGCTATTCGTCATGCTAAGATTTATATAGCATATTTATTACTCATTATTATTATTTTGGCCTATTTATGAGTATGAGGAAAGATTTGATTTTGTTAAGGAATGCTTTTCAGAGATTTGCAATATTTTTGCCCAAGACAAACAATTACGTATTAGCTTCACATTTGACATTAGAAAAAAATGCAATGCAATTTGGAGAAATTCCTGGACATCTTAAATTTTTGATGTATAAATGCAGCCGCTCCAAGTAGTCTTAAGCCCAACCAGAGCCACAACATAGTAATGTTCTAAACGCTAAAAATGTTTCATTAGAGACGTTCCTACGACTTCTTTAATCAATGCCAAATCATTTCCACGACATGACAATGACACTGATGACAGCCGAGGTATAATCGTAATGGTTCCAATTAATTAGGTTAAGCTCTTGTCTGTTGTGATTGTGAGTCATCCAGATCAAGATAACTTCCTCTTCTTTCTTACGAATACGATACTTAAGTAGTTGAGCTCAGCTATTGTGTTTCCTTAACCTTAAGAAGTTTATTATGAAGAACTCTATTATGGCTTTCTGTTGAAGCAAAAGAAATTGAGTAAAGCTAAAAGTAATTTTCACTGTGTACAATAGCTGTACTGTAAGTTTAAATCTTTTCATGGTAAGCATACGCCACTACTTGTACTACTATTTTGCAATCCTTTGCAATTTTGATTCCATTTAAAATTTAAGCCTCATTCGGTCGGTCCCAGTAGTGTCATTATTTTTATTTTGCCTAAAGGAAAAAGGTAGATTATTAAACCAAAGCATAAAACACCAACAATAAACAAAAGCGATGCAATGCAATATGCAAAAGTAAAATGCAAAATATAAATATAATGGACTTTATTGTTGTTATTTTATTATTGAGTGGAGTCTTTATCCCTACTTTTTTATTACAATTTTAGTCCCCATGCCTTTTCTTGTCTGTGAGTCTGTGACCATCCATGCAGTTTATTTTCTACCTGATGTGAATTATGACTATGAATATTAATATACGAATATGAAATGAGTGCAAAAATAAAATTGCAAATGGCAAATGCAATTACATTTTGCTCTTGATAGTTTAATGTTGTTACTTGGTTTAAGTGATAGAGTAGAACAACAAACTAAACCAAAGCCAAAGTGTCTTGTAATTTCTATATTGTGGAACCATAACCATAACCAACAAAAATGGATGTGAAATATTAATATTAACAATAGCAATCAGTCAATACTAGGTACAACAATGAGCTCTAATAAATAGAGTAGTGGGCCAGACCAATATCAAACTAAAAATAAAATCCATTTTAAGATCTTAAACTCTCGAACGACGAACCCTATAAATCATTAGCGATTAGCAGTTTGGTTTGGTTTCAAGGAGTAATTTAAGTAAGTTACAAACAACAAAGTGAAAAATATCCAACAAACATTTGACTTGACATTAGAGTTACACCTATCCATTACAATTTCAATTTACTAATCTCAGATTACTATAGACAGCACTCAATTTGTTTCTATTGAAGCTAAAAGAATATTTTCACATTCTACTCAAACGAATACGAGACTACACCTTGCTTTAACTAGTTAGGGCAGTTCAGTTAAGTTAAGTTTTCTTACAAGTTTAAGATTTAATTTTGTTTGCATGTCTGGTTTAATAAGCAAAGAAACTTCAAGTTTATAAGTAAAGTCGTTCAAGGACTTGCAGTTGTCACTTGTAAGTATGTATCACCTCAACTAAATTTAAGATTACTCATCAACAATTCAACATCTTCTTATACCTCTGATATACATCCAAAACAAATCAAAATTCATGGTTAAAATCTTAAAAACCCAGTAATGTGGTAGAATTTTTTACGTGATTAGTTGTATTTCAGTCTAATTGATTTGAAGGTAAAAGTTTGTGTGATTGATTTCCAGTGATATTTTTGACATTTTGGGTGAAATAATTTCCATACTGTCCTAACGAAACTTCTACTGCAATTCCAAAAGTTCTGTGGTTTCTGTTTTTAGTTTTACGAGCTGTTGGAATCTTTGTGTAATGAAATCTAAGTTGGTGTTATTATAATTAAAATACACGTCAATCCAAGCCTTAATCCTAATAATAATTCATTCCAACCAAATCCAAAATCTGACAGATATACAAAGGCAAAACCCAAGCCATTGCCAATTCGCCATGTATGGAAATGGTATGAACAGAAGCTCAGCCACAGCTAAAAATTCATCATCTTCCCAATTGCAACCTACGAAGCAAATCAGTGGGAGTTTCATTAAAAATCATGTTCATAACAATAATAATAATAATTCAAGCTCCACTGGTAAAATAGCACACAATAATACGAATAACTCATCAACAATGAGAACTTCAGCTAATATTAATACAAATTTTCCAAAAAGTACCAATAATACGAGTACTAATTACACACCGGCTAATAAAACAAATGAAATGCAAAGAGAAATGATTCGTGGTAAGTAAACATGATTATGATTTTTTGAGGAAGAAATTCGAATCAATTTACTGTTGTAAATTTTATGCGGAATCGCTCGCAATGTGCAGCAAAATGAACTAAAAAACCACAGGACATACATGCATCGAAGCTTTTTTATTTTGTATTATTTTTAAGCTTCTGTAATTAAAGATTACATTGGATTTTCCCAGAAGAATTGAACTTAACATTGTTATTGTTAATGTTTGGATTAAGGCTAAGATTATTATTATTGAGCAAAGTTTGCTAATGCGATGGGAGTTTACGGTTTTTGTCAATTCAATTCAATTCATGATACCATGAAACCATTTAGAATTGCGTTGAATTTTGCATTGCATTTTGCATTTCAAGACAGTTTTGCTCCAATTATTTTTTGTGTTTGTCCTTTATGTTATATTTTGGAGCGTGATTAATTTTTTTTCTGCTTTCTTAAATATAAAGAAATATTATAAAGAAAAAATGCGTGCGTTAATGCCTTGGCGTGCGTACAATATAAAAAATTCTCCTATTCAATTTTTAACTTCTTAGTAAGTAAATATTAACTTGGACTGAATTTGTTTGAACTTTCTACTATGATATGAATATGATGACTTAAATATTACATTACATTTTACTGTATGAGTTTATTAGTTGATGTTGATGATTATGATAGTGACTCATGTCTTTCGTCTTAATTTGGTTTGATGTTCCTAATTAATGTGGAGGCAGAAGCAGATTTATGATACTACATTTAAGCTTTCAGCTCAAGGGATTGCGATTAGCCTTCAAATTTATTTGCACAGGGATTTATTTTATCATTTCACATTTATCAGCTTCATCGTCAGGACTGAGGAGTGCAGTGACGTATTACGCATAAACTTTTGTGCGGATTTAATTACAAGATCGTTAAACTCCCGTTTTGCAATTGCAATATTTTTGTGCTGATGAAAGTACATATGAAACACCTTATGAATTTTAAAGTAAATTGCTAAAGTAAAATTTTAATTTCCGTTACATTTTTGGTCTTAGACTTTATTAGTATTGCATTGCATAAATGTAAACATTACATTGCATTACAACAAGCTCAAGTAACGATCTAATAATTTCTTATCATTCATGGATTTTGGATTTGGATTCATGGGTTCAATGCTACTAAATTTTTCACTTCCATTGCCATCTTTGACATTAATAATACCAAACCACTACACTAAACTATTTTTCTTCCCGTTTCGTATTCGTATATTCGTTCATTTATCCATATTTTTATTAATAATGTGTTATGCCTTTGTCAATGGATTTCATATAGGAATAATATTTTTATTTTACTTTATTTATGAAATAATGATTACGTGCTTTTACATCGCATCATCTCTCATGTGA